>JARHVA010000580.1:2500-227500 GCA_037957365.1 Torreya grandis | reverse complement strand
CAACAATATAGAATTTGAGGAATTACTATTTTTAGACTACACTACTAAAATTAAAATTTAAGGCACTTCCATTTGGTTTTTGGGGGTCAAAACCCACTAAGTGGATCTTGGTTCCATCTCAAAACATTTCCCTCATTCTTATCTTTCCAATGGTTCAAACAGAGAGTCAAACAGAGATATGGTGCAAAAGTTATGGCTCCCAAAAGTTCTACCACCAATTGGGGTAGAACCGTCACCCGAATTGTCACCTGAAATATTGCTTAGATTAGTGTACCTTGGATATATTATAATACCCCACTATTAAATATTCTTTATATTTTTTATGTTTGGTAACTACTATCTCCACATAATTCACCCCTATTGCATCATACGATACTCTGTAAATGGTCTTGGGACCTCTCTTTGGTCATTTGGATGCTTTTAATAGATTAAAATCCAAGGTGTTAGGAGATATAATTTGTTTCCTCTCATTAGAAATTGATTATTCAAGCCAAATAGGAGTGACTACCAATGAATCGTATTCTATCCCAATGACCACTATTACCTATGAATCTATGACTAAAGCTACCACATTGGTAGTTACTATAATAAGTGCCATATCTACCACTTAGCCTTTGGCTAATGATTTGGATGTTTCTACCCCACTAGTGGGTTGACTAGCCACAACTGTGTTAGTGGGATTATTTATCTCCACCTCCTTAATTGGATCTTGGATCAAGGTGAGAGTGGAAGAAAATAAGGATACTTGGATGGTTAGAGTGGATGTGATTTCAAGGGGTGTGGAAGCTGGGATGATACAGGTAGAGAGGTAGGCATGTGCTGAAGTAACAAGGGAGCTTGTGAAAAGATGGTGTCCAAGTCATAAATATAATCTATTAGTGTGGTTGGAATGTTTTGAGTAAAATTAGTAAGTAGTGTGATGGAAGAAGAAGATGGATTTGTTTTTGACCCAGTGGTTGTGATGGATAGTGGTGCTAAAGTCAAAATGACTGAGTCAAAAACCATGTATTTTTGGGTGGTGTTGGTGATCAATGGGGTGGTAGTAGATATATGGATGAGGTGGAAGAAATTATAGATTAAGGAGATGAATGTGGAGTTGGGATAACCAACTACATTGATTGGCTCACTATCAAGGGGATCACTTGCACTGGTGGGCTAGTAGAAATAGGATAAGGGGTAATTGCTTACATAGGTTGGATAGTAGAAACATGAAGAGGGGTTACTATAGTTATGTCCTTTTTAGAATTGGTAATGTTTGGTACATTGGTTGGGTTTTTGGCACTTGGGTGCTAGAAGTGGCCCTTTTGGCCTTATGATTTTGCTTCCCTTTATGTGAGATAACTAGCCCCACAACCTGATATGCTTGAGTACCACTGTTATAAACCTCTGTTGTTGCTTCCTTTACACCTTTATGCTTCACCTTTTTGAATTTTTTTTTGATATTTAGGCTCTCTTTTATTATTTTTACCCCCTTACTTCTTAACCAATTTAAAGTTATGTTAATAGCTAGGGTAGTCATGTCTAATAAGGAAAAGGATTAGGGTGTAGACCACTTGATTTGAGGAAGGGGTTAGAGATAGATATGATTGTCATAATACACCCTATCCACTAGATTTTCATCATCTTTAAAATATTTTATAATTGGTGCCATATCATAGTTCTTAATTTGTTTAAGGGTTATCCTAGAATAGTCCCTCAACCTAACCTCTTCCTCATCTTGCATGTCTTCCCAATAATATTCATAAAATGGAATGTGAGAATATGAGGAACTTAATAGGCTAGCAAATAAAAACTATAAATAATAAAAAGGCCTAGCATCAAGAGTTATTAAATTAATTTGATTCATATCTTATTCTATACATTTGGCCTTGGATAAAGAAGGGCATGTATATCTCCTTGTACTAATAAGGGAGTGTATGCTTGTTTTATTCTTGCTTAATAAGAACTTGTGGGTTTACACTAGTTATCTTACAAGATCCATTAGGGCCCACTTATCACTGACATACCTAGGAAGGATGTAAGGATACCCACTAAAACCACCAACTCTGATATAAGAAAATGTTGGGAACTGGATGAAGTATGATCCCTAATTTTCAATCTCTATGGTTGCAACATCAGAAAACCTTATTTTCCTTAGTTCTTGTTCAAACATAGTTATGATGTAGTAGTTGAAGGTATCATTAAATCTTCTCAATTATTATTTACTCCCATCAAAATTAATAGTAGGGTATTAATTATATACTTTGTTAACCTGATCAAGCATTGCATTTAACCTTGGGAATGCCCTCCCTTTTACCAAAGCATAGATGAGGTAGGAGGTCATGTAGAATTTGCTAGTAGTTTAAACCTCCATTAACTGTCTATGAATGGAGTCACTAATCAATTGAGCCCAATGAATGTATTATTTATTTTTTTAGATCACCTAGATATATTGGTACATACAATCATGGTGGTTATTTGTATTTGGGCTTCTTTTAACTTTATGTAAGAGTACAATGATATCTCATACCTCGTCTTTGCATTCTATCCTAGACATGCTCTTAGGCATTCTTGTGGCTAAATATTTAGGGGTGTTCAACCGTTGTTTGTTTAAAATCTATTCACATACTAAGTTGTTGTCTTGATATAATTTATTAGAGGAGTCAGGAGTAATATCTATATAGATTTCCAACTCCAATATTAAAAACATAGTGTTAATGAAATCTAGATCTAGTCTCAAGATTTTCTCTCCCTTATCATTCACTACTTCTCTTTTATTTGCATCATAATTCTTTGCCATAGTGAGCACAAGCTTAGGGATTTTAAATGAATATGGGAAATCTATAGCCTAAGGTAAACCACTATCATAAATATGTCGAATCTAGTCATTCTTGAATTTTGCATTGACTCTAGTCTAGAAGTTAGCTAGGTCTATGTGACCTAGGTTTGTGTCAGTTATCTCATTGATGTTAGAATCCAATATATAAGGGACACCAAGTCCCTTTTATTTAAACTTAATCTCCTTTCCAAATATATAAATTGGGTAAAAGGGTGAGGGAAACCAATTATAGAGTTGTTTAGTCTTTGGGTTTGCAATTTGTAGGTAATTTTCCCACTTTTATCTTGGCAGAGTTTTATTATGCTTCTGCAGGGGTTTATCTCTGATAGGAATATGGTATGCAATATTAGTCAGGGTTTTAATTTGTAATTTCACTTGTAAATTCCAACCAAAGGTCTGATGGGGTTATGGTTTGTATTTTCAATTCGGATCTCCAATGGGAACTCAAGGTGAGGAAATAAAGGGGATATCTACCTAGATATGAGTGGGGATTTTATGTGTTTATTCAATTAAAATCTATGGTAGAGGTTTAGGTTTAGAATATTCCTAAGTTTTTTAACGAGGCTAAATCATTTAATAGAATTGATGAAAACCCTAGATTTTGGAAACAACCTAAAGTAATTACAACAATCTAGACAAGTCTCACTAAGATGTTTCACACATGAATGAAAAAATTGGAAATTATGAGAAATATAAGGTCAATAACAATGATTGTTGACAACTTATGAGAAAAAACCTAATTATGGAAAGAAAACCCTAAGCTTTGTGGAAAATAAGACTAGCATAGACTAAAGGAAAACGAAGGTGACCTAGGAGAATACCGTGTATACATGTGTAGGGTTTTATAAATGATGGATCTGGTATTCTTGCATTGCTTGGAAATGGTAGTGAATGGCTTTGGTCATGGAATTAATTTACTTATAGGTGAACTTACTCTAGTTCATAATGTCACTTGGAGATGAATGACTCTAATTTACAATGTTAATAATGATGTAAAAACCTAAATTATATATTAACAAACCCTTAATTAATGCCAAGTGCATGAATTATATTGGTAGATGGGTTAATAAGTAGGAATGTAGGCTAGTGGAGTCTCCTTGCAAGTTTGAAAATTTGTAATATGTTGTTCATTTTCCAATTTCCACTTGATGCTGAGGGATTTTGGAGGTAGAGATGCTTTAGGAAGCATGGAGAAAAATTTGGATTACACTTTGCAACTTTGCAAATTTACAAAGTGTCGTGGGAATTCTTATTCCCACTTAGGTTTTAATGAAAAGAAAAAAGTGGAATCTGCATTTTAGTTTAACACTTTTCAAAGTTACAAAGTGTAATGCGACTTTTGATTTCCGCTTAGGACTCAATAGACAGGAAAGTGAAGGTTTAGGTGTATTTGTAACTTTGCAAAGTTAAAAAGTGCATATAAATATCTAGTTTCCACTTGGGTTTTAATGAAAGGATACTCAGGCCTTTTATTCAAAAAATTTAATAGGTCTCCTCTAAGGCACATGGTGTTTTGAGGTTTTTGGCACAAAGATATCAATAAGGTCATCTTTAGTAAATTTTAAAAACTCCTTCCATGGTGTATGGTGTTAGAACCCAAAATTTGGTGGGTTATTATGAGATTTATACCCAATATTATAAATATTCACATTATTTAGAATTATGATATTATACTTATCATTTAGTCTAATCAATTTTTTGTCTAAGTCATTAATGAAATATATATTGTCTAGTTTAGAGAATTGTTAGAGTGTAGTGGACCGTGTTATCTTCATAATCCTAAGGTCCTCATATAAATTAATAAAGGAAATATATTTAGGGCATTGACTCATCACTACATCCACATAATTGTTTTTAATTTCTAGGTAAATATACCAAAATGATCCATTTTTAATTGATTTTAGGATTTATGTGACCCTAAATAACATAAAATGTGGAATAAATCAAATTGATTAAAATATAAAATTATTAAATAAATTTGGTTATAACTAGTTAAATATAGTAACTTGTTATGTCTATAAAACACTATAATAATGATGTAATTAGATTATTTCAGTTATGTGTAGGTCCTCAAGAGGATAAATCTATCAACAACAATCAGAAAAAGGATTGTGAGTGCTTAGATCTAGAAATAGAGAGTCTGTGCACACCTGGACAAGTCCACACTCCCTTGATGTATGCACAATCACAACATATCTACTACATTATGGAACTATCCTATGTAATTTTAATCATTCTATGACTATGTCATCCATTGTGCTTGTGCGTAATGAGGATGTCTATATATTCATATTTTTTCAAGTCTACATGTATTTCTCCATTTACCTTCTCTTTACTTCAAAACCCTAGTTATGCACTATAAGATAAATGTAAACTATGATAAAGGGTGAAATGAAAGGTTTGAGTTAACCTTAGACACCCCTCAATGACTAAGTGTTGTCTACATATCCAATACTCTAAGGGGAAACAAAATTGTGTGTAGTTATCCCACCTAGTTGAGAGTGTGTAATGTTATATAATATTAATATGCCATGGAATCTTATGTATGGATTTTAACTCTTCAAACTTATGAATTGAAATTATAAATGGTATACTTATCTTAGGATTTATCTTTTGATGGAATTTAGATTTAGAAGTTTTAATAAATTCTTCTCAATGTGCAAAGTTATTTATAGTTATATATAGATGAGTGATAGATAGATAAATGCTTAGGCTTGATTTGGTTATATAAATAACTTTTCAATTATTTTCTCTAAATAAACATATGAAACATGTAAGCTAACCCATATGGGCATTTTCAATTTTTAAAATTAGCTAGTAAAGGACATGATGACAATTTTGCTTTGAGTGGATAAGTCTATAACTATGGACCCGTCTTAGAGGCATGAACCCATCCGTAAAATAAGAACAATGACTTAAATCCAAGAGATAATTTGAGAATGATATGAAGCTAATTGGAAAAAGACTATAAATATCCTATGTAATGTTAAAAATAATTTGGAAGGCTGAGGCATGTATATGAAAGAATGGTTATGAGGAATGGTGAATAAGAGTCATGTATGAGTCTAAATCAAGTAGGCTAAGTTTTGGTAAATTTACACATTTTCAAGGATCTAATACCAAATATGAGTGTCATTTTGATTGATAAGATGGAAAGAAATAAATTTCAGCTATATAAATTTAATTCCAAGGTTCAACAAGTTAGGATGGTCCTTGCCAAGCTCATTCAGGACTGGAACTCTTTGCACAGACACGCCAAGTCCACAGTTTAAAATTTTGTTTAGTCTACCCAACCCACCCAATACCCTATAATTTAGCCTCATAAAGACTTAATATTCCCCCCTCTGAGTTACCCCAATTCCCCCCCAAATCATTTTCCCTTGAAGGTTAAAGGACATAAGAAACCTTGTATGATCTTCCCTTGCAAAACTGCTGAAGGTCCCGAGAAGCACACCTAGGTAAAGGTTTATAAGGTACAAAAGATCATCCCAATCAAGAATCCTGAAGATGTTAAAGACCCACCAAAGGGACTTTCCTCCTAATTTTCTTTTTGGTTCCATGCTTTTTTGGCTCTTAGTTTAGTACTGATGTTTTGGTTGTTCTGCCTTTAATTGGCCTATTTCAACTTTATGTACTGCACTTTGGTGGTTCCAAAATCCCTATAAAACTTGGCTTTTACTGTATCAAATAAAAAAATACCAAATATGAGTGTCTATGTTTCCTCCCCTTTATTCTATTAATGGAATTGCTAAAGTAAAAGGATAAAAGGTGATACCTGAGGATAACCATAATGCATGTTGCCCAAGTATGTACTATATGTTGCACCTTACTCCATGCAAACCAAAGGATATCCATGATGGGCATGTATTGAGTATGTACTATATGTTATACCTTGTTCCATGCAAACCTATAATGAAACATGTATAAATCAATTTTTACTCATTATATTAAATCTAAAAGTAACAAGAATGAATAAACATGAAAATAAATACTAAGGAATGATTAACCTTGTGTGTGTGTGAACCAAGTTGTATTTTGGAAAAAAAAAATTATATAAATAGATAATGGCAAGATTATGCCCCATTTGAGATGATTAAGTAATGAAATGGGTTGATTTGAATATGCCCCAACCTGAATTTCAAATAGAGAAGTGCCTAGAAGTTATATTATACATAGCTTCAGCCCCCCACAACTCAATATTATGAAATAAAACTATAATTCATTATGGGTCCATAAAATCTAACAAGTGACTAGAAGCCAAGATATGCCCAACTTTAACCCTACACAACTCAATATCAATGTATTAAAGAAGAATCTCCTATGAGTTCCTAATAAATTTGAATCATTTACTATAGATAGACTATATTATTCAATCTAAGTAATGCCTAAGTAATTATTGAGTAATGTCTACGTATAATTTATTTTTGAAGTAAATATGAGTAATACTAAACATATAATGACATGAGTTTCCATTTTATTTGGTAATTTGAGTAACCTGAGTCATAAAATATGTGACAACATATCATGATATATGCAAAAATGTGAACATATACCCTCATTATAATAACTTGTATAATATGAGTTATGTAAATCTATGTAATAATATGATAAAATCTATGAAATATCTCATAATCCTAAAAAAATTGTAACTTATTACATGCATATACACCCAATTTGAGTTAAATATTAGATAATTTGAGTCAAATTTGTAATAATCCATGTAAAACATGTATCATACTGAAGTAAATTTTACCTAAAAATCTGAATTTATATATTTGTGAAGAATTAATATTTAAGACAAGTCATTGTGTATGGCCCCATTTTGAGGTGAGGAATTAATCTTGGGAATTACTTATCTCAAAAAATATTATTTATCGGCATCATGTTATATATAAAATATGTTAGTAGTGTAAATCATATAATAACATCTGGAGAATATGTCATCATAGTAAGATTAAATCATTTGGTATGTATGAGACATGTATCCTAAGCATATAAATGTCATGCCTAGATAGATATATCAATGATAAATGTAGTGAATATCAACATATGAACATCTATAAATTGAGTAATAACCATGTGGAAAAGTGCATGATATGTATCATGGCATTTAAAATAAGAAGAAGAATGTGTGATATCGATCATGACACTAAAAAGTTCAATATACTATCATATATTTATCTATACATAGAAAATACATTCTAAAACTCACACACAATGAATCAATCATATGTCACACAAGGCCAAGGGATCCACTCAATGGATAATCAAATGTCATACAAGCCTCAAGGCTAACACAATGTACAATACAATATCACACACACAATGGAAAATATAAGGTCACACACATAATAGAAAATATAATGTCACACAAGGTTTAGGGCCACATGTAATAGATAATATAATGTCACAAACACAATCAATAATCTAATTCCACACACACAATAAATAATCTAATTTGACAAACACAATGGAAAATATAGTGTCCAAAAATAGAGTCAAACACATTGGATAATTAAGTGTCACACAATAAATAGAATCAAACAAAGAAAAAAATTACAACATTGAGCATGCATAGAACAAGTAAGGATAATCTACACAATCAATGTATGTCATCACCACAAATATAAAAATAAAATATCCAATAGTCTACATAGTATGAGTGAGAGAAAATTATGTGTAATCAGTGTAAATTAGTGTTCTATAATCAATGGAAAGAATTGTAGAAAGATAAAACCTATGTAAAACAACTAGATGCCCCTAGTAAGAACATGTCCCCAATATAAATATGTAGCTCCTCAGTGTAGAAAAGTTTTTCATTTATGTGTTCATGTCATAGTTGATCTATATGCTATGCATCTCACTCTTATATACCTTGAAACACACGTATATAGAAATTGGATATAGAATGTATTATATATAATAAAGCATATAAAAATCATGGGAATAAGTAAAACATGTAATGCATAGGTCTTTATTTTATTTTTTTTTGTATTTATTATTATAATATTTTATGTATTATAGTAACTTATCAACCAAATAACTCATAAATGTGATTCCTATAAGTAATTTTTGTATCATACGGGTCATAAGCATTTGTTACATTTCCCCATTTGTACTGTAATCTAGAAAAAAGTTCCAATCATCTTTTGTATCTATAGTAGGATATGTATAACCAACCATGCCATATTATGGAATTTATTTTTCTAATTATTATTTCTCTAAAATATTTTCCTTATTATCAATCTCTTACATCTTATTTGTAATTGTATGAGAACTAAATATCATTGATTGAGTACTAATTGGAGAAATCGTCTCTTCTTTTCCTTCTTGACTTGGAGATGCAATCATATTATTTATCATATTGCCTTTATCCTTTTTCATGCATGACTTGAATAGATATTATTTTGAAATACTTATAAACCATGTTTTAACCATTAGTATCTCTAATAATATATTACTTTTGAACTTTATTTGTAGACTATTCTTTCTTAGTCAAAACTCATTTCTTAGTTCCTTGTTATTAATCAGTTCTTATTTCTTAAGGGCAACTTTCAAAGGTACACTTTTTTTAAGCCTAATTTTATATTTTCCTCTTCAAGGCCCAACATCTATCCATATGATGCCCATGAATATATGATAAGAACAATAATATTTGGATTTCCATGTAGGTCATGTAGGAGGTAAAGTGATCAACTTGTTATGATTAATATTCCTTAGAGTTTCACTAAGAGATTATATATTTTTGTTACTTCTAAACCCATACCTGATGTAAAATATATGAAGAAATGAATATGTAATTGACACTAGTTTCCTTATAATTTGTAATATGTGCAATATTATATTTAAGTGATATAATATTTAGACATATTTTATTTTAGAATGCCTCTATAGACTATCTCATAACAATTATTTGACATGGAATAGAAACATTAGACATAATATTGGTCATAGCTTGGGGAGATTTAATATTCATATAATACCCATTAGAAATAGGCATGTAATAACTTTTATATACTTCTATATTTCTATTATTTTTGTGCACATCATGGTATTGAAATGGGTCAAAGAAGGGCTCCAAGTTAGCATCTCCATCAAGTTGTGCTATTATATTAAGTATTTATTTTTCCTTATTATTAGTATCATTCACTTTAGACTTACAATATTGATAATTTTTAGAATTTTTATTATGAGGATTAGATATATACTGAATCTTGCTCATGGAAAGGAGATTAACTTCATGCTCCTTGATTGTGTAACATAAATGGTCAAAATATTTGAACCACTTGAACATGATGGATTCTTGTAATACATCAAGCAAACTTTGCTTGAATATTTTTTAAACTTGTTATTAGCCATACTATTTTCCATCTTGGAGAGCATGGTCCTAAAACAAAGTACATAATCATGGATAGGTTCATTGGACTCTTGTTTGAGTTTTACAATCTGAGCATAAGACAAATTTTCACTAAATTTGACTGAAAATTTGTGAGAAAATGGTATGGTTGACAACCCAAATTGATTTAAAAGAAATATTATAGAACCATGTTAATGTATAATATTTTATACTCCTTTGAAATATTTTGATCAATAACTTATCATTGGATGCATAGTACAAACATGTTGCATGAAAATATGAAAGGTGATCTTCTAGATCACCCCTACCATCATGAAGTGTGAACTTGGGTGGTATGAATCTTGTTGGTAGGGTATAGTAAATATATCTATAGAAAATGAAGTATGTAACAATGCTTGAGAATCAGTTGACTGAATTACTTGAGAAAATTACTCCAATTAAAATACTTGAGCCTACAGATCTATGATAATCTATATGAGGGATTGTGAAATAGGTATGGCTAATGATATATGAGGAAATCATTATGTTACCCACATATTATGGGTGGGAATCATGTGGGTCATGTTAACACCTATTGAGGAGTTATTACTTCTAGAATTTTGAACATCATAAACATTTTCAGTTTTGATATGCCTACAAAAGATATCAAGAGTATGTGTGGGAGGTAGATGGGGATGGAGAGGAACATTATGGAAACCTCCATTTTTTAGTATAGGATGAGTGACCTTACCTCTCAATATAGTGATAGTGTAGACATCCATAATAGAGGGATGAAAGTTAATCACACCCTTGAGGTGGGATCAAATAAGTCACACATGGAAGTTGTTGAGATTTAACATTTAAACATTACATGTTATTAAGGAGAGTTAAGAATTATTCATTATTAATTACATATTTAGTTTTAGTTCATCTAATTTCAATCCACTTAAATACATGATTATAAAAATATTACATATTTTTGGCCAAACACATGTAATTATAACAATCATTACTTGAATTAGAAAATCTACACTATGAATATTTGTTATAGCCATCATATAATGTGCATGATAAATAAATAACCAATTGAAGTATGTTTAGATATAAAATGATGTTTTTAATATAAATTAATAAATAAATGAAACCCAAAAATTATTAAATTATTAAATACATCCTTTTCTCTCTAGATGGAATTTACTAAAAATAGTAAAGTGTACACTCTGTAAAATCCATATAGTATTTTGGCAAAAAATAAGTTTTTTTATGAAATTAGTACACCTAGAAAAAATGTCAAAATAATTTGAACAAAAGATTTGTTTTAGTCCAAATATTAGCCAATCAATGAATAACCCTAATAGAGGAAGCCCTGATAAGAGGATAGACATGAAACCCTAGGGAAAAAGAAGAAAAGAATCATATTTGCACACATAAGACAATTGGAAATAAGAAATTATACCTAGAAGCAAAACCCTAAGGTTAAAATATGGAATCATAAGAAAGAAGGATGAAACCCTAAAGGTCAAAGACATATAGTTTTACTATGCTAAATATAATGAACATGGTCACCAATATGTTTTATTAATTTTAGGATTTATGTGACCCTAAATAACATAAAAATATTAAATAAATCATATTTCTTAAGATATACAATTAGTTAACAGACTTAATTATAACTAACTAAATATAAGTATAAATATGATCAATGAAGATCCAAAGAGAGGTGAGTGCAACAATGATGAGAACATCCTATTCCACACATAATATAGAAAGTGATTAAATCATAAGGACCATGCAAGTATAATTACCCTATTTGAAAATGTATAATTCATGTACACCAATGTGTAATATTTGATAATGTGTATATGAAGTATGATAATCATAATGTGTTAATATGTAAATGGTGCATAGGGCATAGGTTACCTCTAGTGTAACAACACGAGGCCCATAAATAGTGTGACTCCATACAATATTATAATATGGATGATTATTTAGTATCTATAATGTATCACATGCCCCTATGGGCATACATGAATATATATATTTTTATGATCATGTAATGCTCGATCTCAATTTAGTGCCATATGAAACATTGTTGTACTACCCCCAAGTGGCAAGATATATATGATAAGTTCAATGGTGAGAGGAATGAATAATATGCCACAATAATTAATCTATGTGCACAATATATATATATATATATATATATATATATATATATATATATATATATATATATATATATATATATATATATATAAAGTCTAAAAAAATATTTGGGAATATTTCCCTTGATAACAAAGGAATATATTCCCCAATTATATGATGCACCTCTAAGATGTAGAATTGAATCTCAGTCATAGTATTAGAAACATGACTGATATGATACCAAGGTGAAATATATATGTATGTATTGATCACAAGGTATAATATATAAGCATCCATGTCATAATAGTATTTAGATATCCATATACACACCAAATCTAAATTAAGGTAAGATATGTATGATCTACATAAAATAGCTCTATATAATAAATGGTAAATTAGAAAGATGTTGTATAAATTTGCTTGTATGAAGAAGCCTGTTTAACATCTTATATTATCATTATCCATATATACCATGCATATCCTACATTTCACCCAATCAAAGTGTACCATGAGAAGCACATGTGGAAAAAATAAAAATATTAAACCTCTAGCATAGGTAAATAAGCATGATATGAACCATATGGCCAAGATAAAGGCAATTTTTTTTTTTATTTATCTTTTATTAAAAAAAAAATATTTTTACAAATTTTTATTGAAATCACACAAAAAGATATGCATAACATGGTATAAACATGACGTATCAATGAAGCACTAGATGTAGGTGAACATGGATAGTGTAAATGTTATGTTAGAGCATAATGTTGTAGTCATGAATAGTCAGGCATGACACACAAAGTGTCAAAAGTAACAAACAATAGGTGAGGATAACCTCAATCATCAAAATCAATAATCACCATGGATATAGGGCTAATAAATTAGATAACACTTCTAAATAAGTGAGAGTCATAGTCCAAATATATCATATGTAATGGAACACTAAATATTTAATAGTAATCTCATGTAGTAGATGATTAATCATATAAAATCATAAACTTGTTTAGAATGAGAAATAAGAAAGGGTATTGATATGCAATGAACAATATGTAATGTAAACAAAAAAATTAATGCTTATGTAAAATGGAAATGCCAAAAGATGTATGTGATGAATCCCATGTTAAGAAAAATGAAGTACTAATCCATATGTTGGGTGTCAGATGGATCTTCCATGTATATCATCATCATCATCATCATCATCATCATCATCATCATCATCATCATCATCATCATCATCATCATCATCAATGTCTTAAGTTAATTGATATTTCTCATCATTTTTAAATGTTTTTATTTTTGAAGCATCTTTACGAGGTTCATTTTCATTATAAACAAAACTCTTTCCTTAGGAAGTCTAGTAGTCAAGTATGATCTTGTTTTACTCAATAAGCTCTTGAATTTTACCTCTCAAAACAATACATTAATTTGTTGAATAGCCTCTAATAATATGATAAGGACAAAATACTATTTCATTGTAATATTTTGGATTAATTGCACAAATAGGAGGTAGTTCAATTATCTTTTTATCCAATAAAATATTTAGTATATCATATTTATTTATTTTTAACTTTTTGGGTTGACTTGAGATAGGTATAATTATATGTGTAATTCATTTCTTAACCCCAATAGTGGATGTGCTCATGTTAGGCACATGGGTATTAGCATTGTTTAAATCCCTAAGAGATGAGGTATGTACATTAAGCCAAGCTAATCCTATTTTTGTAAGTCTAATAGTCATATTACTAATACAAGTGAAATATTTTCATGTTGTACCAATATATTATCTTTGCTAGGTCCCATAGGACTCTTGATGAAAATATGTTTCTCGGGGATTTCTCTAATATGTTTCACCCACTGTTTGTGTTTGGGTAAAATAATGACAAATGGATAAGTCTGTTAATAAATTAGTTAAAACAAATTTTAGACTTACATTTATTATGTTATAAATAGTAAACATTCAAAAGGAAAATTATGAATTGATAATTTGAACTTGAAATAGAAATAAAAGCAAAGGATCAACCACACCTATTATGAATAAGGAATTACATCATGGTAGGATGGGTTTAAATAAAAGTATTAATTGCATCAATGAATCTTTGTCATTACTCATATCATTTAACTAGGTTTATTTTTAAGTGCTTTACTAAAAATTTGCATTCTACCAAAAACTAATATATTTATAGATTATATTTTGCCTTTTTACAATCTCAATTAGTTAATATTTTTAGGAGGTGGCACATCTACAATAGCATTGTGTTTCTTAGAATCCATGCATTTCCTAAAATTAATAAAGCCAAATATTTTTATAGAATTCAATCCAAAAGCATGCTTCTTTGGATTCAAACACTCCATATAATCTCTTTACAATTTAAACAATTTTATAAAATCATGTAAATGAGTTTTTCATTTTTTGATTTAAGATATCATCAACATAGTCCTCAATTATATCATTTTGGATTCAAACACTCCATATAATTTCTTTACAATTTAAACAATTTTATAAAATCATGTAAATGAGTTTTTCATTTTTTGATTTAAGATATCATCAACATAGTCCTCAATTATATCAATCATGTAATCATTTAATTTATGCGTCATATATATTTGATAAATAATAATTGTGGTCTTTAGCCTGAAGTGAATATCAACATATATAAATATTCCCCAATAAGTAGTAAAATATATCTTATGTTGATCACTCGGGCTGACTTTTATTTGATTGTATTCATAAAAACTATCCATGAATGAAAACATCTCATGTCCAATAGTGCAATCAAATATCATGAAAATATTGGCCAATGGAAATTCTCCTAGAGGACATGCCTTAATGCCACATAACTTAGTCACACTTTATATCTCCCACTTAATTTACCAATGAGAACAAAATTTGAAATTCATGCAGAATAGTTAATTAGTATATTAAAATCGATATCGAGTATTTTTTGAAATACTTATTTCACTAATAAAGTGACTTTTGGATGCATTATTGAATCCATTACTTCACTTTTTACCATAAAAATTAAAAATAAGGTTATATATATATATATATAAATATTGATAGAAACACTTGATATATTAATTTAGAACCATGTAAAAATATCAACATAATAAGTCAATAAATTTGTGCATAATTTATTTTCTTCAAGAGATAAGAAGAAAACCATTCTAATATTCTATGGATTTTCCATGTAAAAATATTTAAATAAATTGTATCCTCATTAAATAAGGTTTATTTACCCTCCACAGAAGGTATATTAGGAATAATATCCATTTCATCAAGTTTTATATCAACATTACCACTAGTTTGTTGTAGAATGTGCACAAGTATTCAAAACGCTACTATAACCAAATAAAATGATGATAGAATGAAAAATAATTATAGTAATACAATAAACAAAACAAATAAAGACATAATTTATGTGCCAATATCAAAGATGAACATAATTACCTTGATAAATTAACAATTACAATGGAAAATATAGTTGTGTACCTGATTTATAGCTTACAAGAGTTTTGAAAGAGGTTGAGAATGTTAAAAAGGGGAATTTAAAGTAGTAAAAAATATAATCCATAATTTAGATAGTGATTTTAGATACTCTCCATATTGGTATAGATCAAATTTGGAAAAACTATTTTCATATTACCCAAAACTAATAGTCCTGTAAAAAAACGGTTAGATAGGTTGCTTTATAGATCCTTAGGGTGCAAATATTTTTGGAACCCTTCATAAATAATAGATGTCAAAAAAAATCTCATAAAATTAGAGTGAAGTTCAAATATGTCAAAATATTCTCCCTTTTTTTCCAACTCTATTTTGGCCTCAATACCTATTAATATATCAAAGACAAAAGGAAATAGTAATGCAAAATTATTAGCTTGTTTTATGCATATCATGTTTGGAACTAGGGATCAATGTAGTTTTATGTATGAGAGTGATTCATCATAAATTTTAAGTGATGAATCCACATTCTCTCTCAATGATAATCATTGAAATTATATGCTCTTTCACTAATGTAATTCTTATTTTGGTACAAAAATGCAACCACGGGAAATCAAAACTTAGAATATGGAAAAAGGGTAAAGTGTGCAATAGATATATCTCTTTAAACTTATTGATTATAAAAATATTTGATGTCCACTTTATGATATTACCTAGGGTACATGTGTATATATAATCATATTTTAATTTAAACTGGGACACTTTTACACACAATTTTACTATGAAAAGGTGTGAAAGTTGATAATCAAGGCATATGAAAACATGATATGGTGGTGTAAATGACACAAAAATAAATTGAATTTTTTTTTACCATATGATAAGAGTTAAATAAAAAATTTTGAATTTTCTAAGAATGGTCAAGATAGAAACCCTATGGAATAGAGATCAAAATGAATTGTAGGAAAAATGGGTGAATCCTAAGGTAAATAAATGACAGATTTGAAAGTGTTCATGATAAAATGTGAATTATGTAAGTGTATAAAGGGTCAAATGTGAATTAAAATACTATTGATAAGATCTTAATGTAATAAAATATAATAAATTACAAAAGTATGACTAAAGCATTACATCTACATGGCTTGTACTAAAATTAGGTGTCTACATAATGTCCTATAATGTGTGTGCCTGCATACATATCAAATAAAAACAAACAAGTGAATACCTAAGAGGGTTTAATAAAATTTATTCTCCTATAAATAAAAATTAATGATCTAATATTAACATCTCAAATGTACCTATACTATAAAATGTGACTGTTTACAAGTAGATCAATGTCTTGATAAATAAATAGAATATAACTAAATGAAATAAATGAAAATTTTAAAAATGAGAAAATAAATGAATACACTTGTTGGTATGAGAACCATGTTTTAATATTTAAAAAATTATAAAAATGCCTTGGGCCTTGATTTCACTATCCAAATGGATAAATAAACTATTAAATATCTTGGGCAGCAACTGCCCTTGCCTAGTGGTGAAAGAAACTGAAAATTACCCTAGGCCTTAGTTTCTCCTGCCATGTGGAAAAATTTTGCTTCTTGAGAAAAGAATAATATATTGTACCTATTTTTAAGATTTTGATATTGTTAACCTCTTGACATATTGTATAAACATGAACTATGTAACTAAATAATATATGAAGTTGTTTGTCTATCCCCTTTTGAGGTGAGGAATGTCCCTGCATATCATTATATTTATAATTAAAATTATTGAACACATCATGTATAAAATAGATAGGAGTATTTTTTTTAATAATATTGAAATCACATTTTTTTTTAAAAATCTATGTAACCATATAAAGATATCATGATGTAAATCTCAATAGTAACATGTAATCTAATACTAATATGTTGACATATAAGTAGTATAAGTAAGGGTGTAGAAAATGATGGATAATTGATATGCCCCACTACAAAAAATTCTCCAACATGGAAAATATATAGAATTTAATGTACTTAATATAGTAAATTCTAATTTAACTAAGATCTATGAAGGATATGAGGTGAGAGCCTATCCTAATTTAAGCAAATGTAGGGTATATAGACACATAGGTGTATCATGCCCCTAATAGAAAGGTATAAGTAATAAGCATGGTAATAACATTACTATATAAGGATAATTTATAGAAATGAAACACACAATAAAAAGTATGCCCCAGTAGATGTATGGTAGAGACTATGGTGTTTTGGGTAACAAGCATAGTATATCACAAGTAATAGTGTGTATGGCATAAATCATGACACTAAGCATATAGTAACACATATTATAGTTAATGAAAATACACACAATCATGTAACCACATATGGTAAATTAAACCATTGAGAGTTTTTTTTTATTAAAATCAAACAAGTAATCAATCACATAAAAATAACACAACTTGATAACTAGAGGATTTTATATAGAAAACACAAGACAAGATATGACAATTAACACACACAAGAAAACAAAATCACAAATATTCACATGAAATAAATAAGAAATCACATGGAAAATAAAATAACACATAACTTAACCAATCATGTGAAACAACACAATGTATCCATGTAACCAAGCACACAAGATATGAGCTATGACAAGCTGTGTATAGGTAAATATATAAGTCTCTATATGATTATGGAAGTAGGAAGGATAGAAACTGTCATCCACTAAAAAATACACCAAATATAATCATGCCTACAATGTAAGTATTCCCCCAGGTGTAGACAAACTAAATCTAAAAATAAACTATGATTCCATGATCTCATATAACATGCATATCCTTCATCTAACTCTAATAATATTATGATAAGTAAATGTGTAAATAATGGATATGTAAACCTATAGCATAGGTAGATAAATAAGTTGTGTAATAATATGCCACTATTTAATTTACAAAGATAACATATATACATGTGTGTGTGTGTGTGTGTGTGTGTGTGTGTGTGTGTGTGTGTGTGTGTGTGTGTGTGTGTGTGTGTGTGTGTGTGTGTGTGTGTGTGTGTGTGTGTGTGTGTGTGTGTGTGTGTGTGCGTGCGCATGCATGCATGCATGCATGTATGTATGTATGTATGTATGTGTGTGTGTGTGTATGTATGTATATTACCATTTTTAAGACAATTTAACCAAGCAAGGGACAATCCAATGGTAGGTAGTAAAAAAAATCAAGGAGAACTCGATCAAGCAATAAGTAATCCAGGAGGTGAAATAAAAATTAATCAAGAAACAAGTCAAGGGCAGAAAGAGAGAAGGAGGAGGAAAACAAATATCAATCAATAAATACACAAGCCATGGGGTAAAAGAGAAAGAAAATATATATCAAGAAAGACATAAGCTAAGGGGTGAAAGCAAGAAGATCCAAGAAGAAGCAGAAGATCCATAGTAACCTAATACTTCCCTCAAAACTTAGTGTGTGCTAGGGGAAATGAGATTCAATATATGTGTGTTACCACAATTAAGAAGTCTATTCAATCTTTTGGAATGGAAACAAAATCAAAGTAAAGATCCATGGAAATAATGCAATAAATATAAATCAATGGGATAAAATAATGACAAAGAAAATTTAAATATGAAAGGAGTAAATCAGGGAAAATTTTAGTGGCTATTTATATCCAAATGACTAAAAGTAGGTTTTTTAAATTTTGAAAATGGATAATTCTACAAAAATATACATAGGTTAAATATCCTCAATTTTATACAATTTCAGAGTTTGAGACACATATTCGCCTTATAGATTATATCGATCCTATTTTAGGACACAGATTCACTAGAGTTATTATACATGTATGGGTTTGATTCATCAAGAAATTATATGAGATATGTATAGGTTAGTCTATAATCGCTAGGTATATATGTATGCATGTATGCATATGTATTTATGTATGTAACTAATAAGGACCACGTAGGATGCAATAATATTAAGGTAATAATTATATGTATTTTATGAATTTTTTTAATATTCTTTGGCTTCACATGCTCTTTCTTCTAAATGGTTTTAATAACTAAAAAACTTATTAATAAATAATTTTTACACTTAATGTTTATTATATTTATAGCATTAAATGTCATGCAAGTTGAGTTAAAGCTATGGGGATTGAGGTTTAGATCTTTCCCCATTATTTAGTGAATTGGCACCAACATATTGAGGGGCCCAAGGCAAAATTTAATGTTGGTCCAACATGTCACCTGCGAGATAAATGGAATTTTCTTGAATACATATGTAATAATTTCTCAAATTTTCTTGTCATTAATGCAAGTTATTGGTAGAAGTGAAGCTCTAATAATCATAAGATTGGGATGAGAGGTTGGAAACAAAGGTGCAGATAATTTCTAAGTTGGTTTCCTTGTGATTACAACTACAAGGTATGGATTTGTTTCTCTTTTTTTGAAGACTGAGAGTAGTTGTTTGAATACCCAGTCATGTATCTTAAAATGAATAAATATAATGATAAGTTCCTTAAAAATCATTCCTTTAAATATATTTTCTGATGGTTTATCAATTTTTCTAGTCATTGATGCAAGCTATTGGTGAATGTGAAGCTCTGGTACTCAAAATATTGGGATGGGAGGTTGGAAATAAAGGTGCATACAATTTATAAGTTGGTTTCCTTGTGATTGCAACTACAAGGTATGAATTTGTGTTTCTTTATGTATTTTTGTGTTTCTTTGTGTTCTGTTTGAATAACAGAACATGTTTATAATAGTTGTAAATTCTATTATAGAGATGCATAAGTATATTAAGGTGTTCCCTTATTATTTTATACTAAGCATGTGTATTTTTGTGTTCCATTTGATTAAGAGAACATTTATATAATAGTTTTAAACTCTATTATAGAGATGCATAAGTATATTATGGCATTCCCTTGTTATTTTATACCAAGTAGGTGTATTTTTGTGTTTTATTTGATTAAGAGAACATGTTTATAATAGTTGTAAACTCTATTATAGAGATGCATAAGTATATTTTGGTGTTCCCTTGTTATTTTATATGAAGTAGGTGTATTGTTGTGTTCATTTTGATTAAGAGAACATGTCTATAATAATTGTAAACTTTATTATATAAATTCATAAATATATTGTGGTGTTCTCTTGTTATTTTATAGGAAGTGGGTCTATTTTTGTGTGTTATTTGATTAAGAGAACATGTTATAATAGTTTTAAATTATATTATAAATATTCATAAGTATATTGTGGTGTTTCATTGTTATTTTATACCATGTAGGTGTATTTTTATGTTTTGTTTGATTAAGAGAACATGTCTATAATAGTTACAAACTCTATTATAGAGATTCATAAGTATATTTTGGTGTTCTTTTATTATTTCATACCAAAATTATTTGAGATATCTATAGTGTAATGAACTATAAGTATATATATTGGACCAAAAACCTTGCTTCTATGAATAGCTTGCATAAATGATTAGAAAATTTGAGAAAACCATCACATATATATTCAAGAAACTTCCATTAATCCCACAGGTGATGTGTTGGACCGACATTAAATTTTGCCTTGGCCCTTCAATATGTTGGCACTAATTCATTAAAAAATGGGGCAAGATCTCAATCTTGATCCCTATATATTTAATTCCACCTCCACTGCAAATTTGATATGTGAAGTCATTTATGTCATTAACCTCTTTTAACACTACCTAGTTTTTGAAGCTTTAAAGTCTTGAAGACTTAACAATTTCAAATTACAAGTTTATGATTATAGTTTTAGTTATTTATTATTAATTTTTTTAATCATTAAGACCATATAGAAGGAAAATCATGTTTGTTTTACTCAGTTTTATAAATGTACTAAGGACCACTTATGACTTAGGACACAATATGCTTAAGGTGATAATTACATTTTGGTTGGTATTGTTTTTTATTGAAATAAAAATATGTTTGAAAGGCCATTATTTATTATGGATATGGTTATGATATTTTGACATACCTTATCATTATTGATTATTGATATGGTTAAGACATTTGAAAGTTTTGAGTAATTATCTTTAAAGAAATGTTTTTCAAGGAACTTATCATTATATTTATTCATTTCAAGATAGATGATTGTGCATAAAAAAAACTACTCTAAGTCTTTAGAAAAAAATAAATACAAATCCATAGCTTGGAGTTTCAATCACAAGAAAACTAGCTTAGAAATTATCTACACCTTCATTTTCAACCTCTCATCCCAATCTTTCGACTACAAGACCTTCTCTTCCACCAATATCTTGCATCAATGAAAAGAAACCATCACATATGTATTCAATAAAATTACTTATGTTCAAATACATATGCATATTTATAATAGAGTTTACAAATGTTATAGACACATTCTCTTAATCAAACAGAACAGTGAGATCAATTGTTTGCATTCACAGTCATCTATTTTAATTCTTGAAATGAATAAATATAATGATAAATTCCTTAAAAATAATTTCTTTGAAGTTATTTACTTTCCATCATCGATTTCATATTTGTCTTGCCTTATGGCCTCATGGTCGGTTTATTATTTATACCCTAATTTTTTGTCACAATTTTTGCTATACTCTATTTATTATATTATTTGGTTGGTCTTTATCACTAATTTCCTCTGAGAAGTAATGGAATGTAAGATACTTATTTTAAACAATGCACAAAGAACAAAATGAATTATATTATGTGGTTGGTCGTTACCACATACTTATTTTAAACAAACAAAAAAGTCATTTCCTATGAGAAATAATGGCATGCAAGATATTTCTTTTAAGTAATACACAAAACAAAATGAATTATATTATGTGGTTGGTATTTACCACATACTTATTTTATACAAACAAGAAACTCATTTCCTCCGAGAAATAATATCATGAAATAAACTTCTTTTAAATAAAATGAATAAATGCAATAGAGTCTCATGATCATTTCAACCATATTTCTTACTAACCCAAAAATACCCATTTCACAGATTTTATGAACATATCAACATACAAGTAAAAAGTAGTGCAATGAATAAATATAATGATAAGTTCAATGAAAATAATTTATTTAAATATATTTTTTTGTCATCTTCACTTTTCATAATTATCTTGACCTATGTCCTCATAGTCAATTTATACTCTATACTTTGATTTTTTGTCACAATTTTTGCTATACTCTATTTATTATATCACCTAGTTGGTATTTACCACGTATTTATTTTTAAAAAACAAGAAATTGATTTCCTTTGAAAAATAATGGCATGCAAGATACTTATTTTAAATGCACAAAGAAAAAATTGAATAAACACAACAAATCCTCATGATCATATTGTATTTTGTTTTTAAACGTTTAAGGTAAAAATTATATTATAGTTAGCATGGTTTGTTAATTGAAATAAAAATAATATTTTAAAGGCTAATATGGATATGGTTAAGACATTTTGGTAGACCTTATTATATAGTTTGTAATTTTAAAACAGTGAAAATGTTTTGAATATTTTTTAGTTATGTCATCCTCACTTTTCATAATTGTCTTACCCTATGGCCCCATAGTTGGTTTGTACTCTATACTCTAATTTTTTTCACTATTTTTGCTATACTCAGATTATTATATTATCTAGTTGGTCTTTACCATATACTTATTATAAACAAACAAGAAATTGTTTTTCTCTGAGAAATAATGACATGCATGATACTTATTTTAAACAATGCACAAAGAACAAACTAAATAAATGCAATAGAGCCTCATGATCATACTGTATTTTATTTTTAAATGTTTAACGTAATAATTATATTCTAGTTGTCATGGTTTGTTAATTTAAATAAAAAAAATTTGAAAGACCAATATGGATGTAGTTAAGACATTTTGGCAGACCTTATTACATAGTTTATAATTTTAAAACTATGAAAATGTTTTGAATATTTTTTTCAATTATGTCATCCTTGCATTTCATAGTTGTCTTTCCCTATGTCCCTATAGTTGGTTTATACTCTATACTCTATACTCTAATTTTTTGTCACAATTTTTTCTATACTCAGTTTATTATGTTATCCGGTTGGTCTTTGAAGAGACTTACAGAGGTTTGTACTCAATTTATACATAATATGGCCATCAAATTTAGCATTTAAAAAATATAAATTTAATCTTTAAAAAGGAGGACAAATTTAATCATTAAAAATAAGGTACTATAAATAAGATCTTGACTTTAGACTTCTCACCCTCTAACCTCTTTCTCCATTGGTTTTTTAATTAACACAAATTACCTTTTATAAATGAAATTTACATAAGTGCTTCAAATTGCTTAAACCCCTAGAACCATAAAATCCTAAAACCTAAATTCATATAAAATTCATTTCTATTAAAATTAATCCCTTTTTGGTAGTGGGAATCACAAAGTGAGTGATAATTAAAAGAGGAGGCCAAGGAGGAGTCTAAGCAGCCAATAATGAAGTACAATCCAAGTAATAAATACTGGCCCTACATGTCATGAGAATCATGAAATGAGCAATAAGTATAAGAGGAGGCCAAAGAGGAGTCTAAGTATCCAACAATGAAGTAAAGTCCATGTAATGAATACAAGCGGTGCATATTTGCAAATGTTTTCACATGTTTAATGAATTTTGCCTCTGTTTTAAGGGATTCAAATTGTTGCCATGTTATTTTCCCTTTGAATGTGTTTTGGGAAAGGGATTTAACTTAGATTTTTCACCATTATTTCTTTATTTGAATATGACGCTTGATTTTCTAGTTATTTATAAGTTTTTTGAAAGAGTCAATAGAAATCACTAGTCAATTTATATCAACGTGGCAATTTTTCTAAAGATTCACCAATGGAATTATACCTAAAATCTAGGACTTGTCAAGATCTTATAGTAAGATTTTAGGGGTCCATTCTTAAAATTATCCCTGGAGTAAATTTCAAAATTTAAACAAGATAGAATAATGAAGAAGCAACAACTCATTAAAGGATAACAATGAAAATATAGAATGAATAAAGATGAACCAGAAATACATACACAATGCTAAAGACAAAAAGTCAAGAGATATAAAAATAGAAGAAAGATATAACTAATAAAAATAAGCTATGTAAATTATATTGGTCAATTGAAGCACATGAGATAGGCTAAAAATGCTAACCAATAATATTGTCTAAATTTCTATCATATATATAATAATATGCCCACTTATATTCATGATCAAGTATTGAAGACCTCATGGACAGTGAAGCTAAGGATTAAACTATGTCATTAATAGTATCCAAAATCTAATCATGAGTTGTACATTAACTTGAATCATCATCACTAGTAGTGTAATTATTATCTTGGCTATCAAATGTTTTATCATCTTGAAAAGAAGAATCTTGTTTTGACCATTTATTTGAAACCTTAATAGGTACATTAGCTTTAATTTTTTTTTTTTTTTTTTGTAATAATAATACATTGGTGCATGAATGAAAAGCCACATGAACTCTAGATGTTTTCACTTTAGATTGTATGATTTTTTATTTAGATAGCACTTTAGGTAATACCTCATGTTGATGTTAGGCAAGTGACTCATAATATGTGTCTTGATTAGTAATCAATTTATTATTATTCCCAAACTTTAGATAATTGTGTAATGTGGAATGTATGGCTCTCATTTGATTAGTCTAAAGGCCCAAGGGTGTTGTTGACCAAATTTGACCCTGTAGGTCAAATTGGGACTCCTATAGGTAAACAATTTTATTTTTAGGTGTTTATGGGTATAATATTATGTCAATATGTGTATTATAGGTTAATTTATGTCATTTAATTTTATATTGTCATTGGTCCTTAGTCATCTTAATCCTTTTAGTCTTAAGGGTCATTTTGAGGTCTAAAAGGGGCATTTAATGACTTGAACGACCTCCTTGGGAGATGTGAAGGTTTAAAAGAATAATTTCACACCCCATGTGTCCTCAAATGTCTTAATAAACTATTTATAACTAAAAAATGATAGGTTCTTCAAAAGAAAGGGTAGTTTTCTTGAAAAAGCAAAGAGTTTGGCACTTGTACGACCCATGGGGGAAGGTGACAAATGGGATAAGGTTAGGGAATGTCTATTCATATTCCTAAAGTTCATTTACATGATTTAAATTATCTTTAAGTTCTATTTTTTAAATAAAATCATTATACTCCACCCTTATAGACACATAGAACCAATCTTCATATTTGTACTTGGTACGACTAGTAAGGGAGGTTTCAGACAAATTTCTCTTGGGGGTGGCTTCTACACTCAATTATATTTCATTTTTTTTTTTTTTAGAGGAATGGTGACCTATAATTTATGAACCATTCTTAATAAGTTGACCTATCTAATCTACTTGCTAATCTATGCACCCTATAAGTTTTACCTTGGTTTGGATAGGTCCATACAATTCAACTACTAATATTAATTATAGATGATTTTGGATCTCTTGTCAGATAACCTCTATGCTTGGTTTCATGTTTCTTGATTTGATATCTCAAACAACTCACTTTGTAGGAAGGTGTTGATACTAGACTTGCACTCCAATTTCATTATTTGTAGAAATTTTCTTTATCTAAAATGGATTTAATCTAATGTAGCATGGTTTCCTACTCACTTAAATGGTCATTGTAACATCCTTCTTTCAAAAATTTCAACCTCCAAGGTGGGCATCATTGAGTTTGTAGTTCATTGGCATGCACAATCAACTCCTAGCTCCTCCTCACTCTCAGTCATGACTTTTAAAGGTTTTGAGAATGTCCATACAAGTGTGATGAAGGTTTATAATATGTATTATATCTTCTTGAAACATTAAATAGTGATTGGAACCTTCAAATGGTGAAGAAAATGCTATGGCAATCATACTTACTCACATATATAGTTAGGCATCCATGAATGAATGTCTATAGGCATCTCTTGGAAGGATATCACATTGGAATGGAGCCCTTAAGACTTGTTTCAATACCTTAATAGTGAAAAAAATTCACTTGAATAATTTTTAAGGAGATTAGGTTTCTTCATGAATTTATTCACTATGCACATTACTCTAATTTATGCTTACTACTTGCATACCTTGCAAAGCACACCTATAGGAGTCTCCCTGATTACATCATAATGAGATGGAAATTTTTATAAGTGTTTCAATATTTAAATAATTATATGATTCCATTTGAACACTTGGTGAATGCTTGAATTGATTATAAACCTTTATAGCTTGCATATTGCTCAGGTTTGCTTATTCTCTGTATATATGCTAATAGCCACCTACAGGTGGTGTTAACTAAGAACATTTGATGGAGAATTTGGATTGGATAGAACTTTATTGAAGTTGTAAGTGTGAATTAAATAACATGGAATAAATTTAATAAGGTACCATATGGGCAAATAGACCTAGAACTTAGTGAAACAAAACAATGACTGTGTTCAAGGAGACTTTCCCAAAAAAGTGAAAACAGACGCCTAAGGCCATTTTGATAGAATCATACAACATGGTTTCAAAGATTGTAATGCCTCTTAATGCCAAAATTTTTTATTCCCTACATAGTACATGATCCATACAAATTTTTGAGGGAAAATGATTAGTGGAGGATTATTGTTGAAAAGCTCCAATATGTCCTTTTATGCACTAAGTTTAGGCAATAAAATTTATAGGTTTTGAACTTCAAGGTGAATTTCCATTTCAAGGTTATAATACAAACCATTTTTCATGATTTAATGGTCTTTTATGGTATAATAAATTATTAATTACCTAATTATCACTTAGAGAGTCTCATATACTATGTTTTAGGTTCTCATGTACACCTTCAGGTTTCTACTTCTTGAACTATTCACCTACAACCAGGGGTCAAAAACCACATTACCCATTACAAGGGTTTAAAAATAGAAACATAAACATTGGTTGATGTAAAATTAATCCAAAATGCCTCAAAGGATATCTAAATGAGCATGAAAAATTTCCCAGTGTGCAATTCACACATACAGGATCCTTTTGACCTATAATCGACTGTGTTTGATTTTGACAAATAATAAGTAGGTTTGAGGTATCTAGGTGATGATATAGTTTATACAAGGTGGAAAATGGGTCCAAAAAAGTCTAAAATTATTAAAAGGTACTATATGTAAGTTTATAAACATATTTCTCAAGATAAATCATGCAAAATAACCTATAGGTGTGATGTTTTGAGATCAACACAGTCAGGAATTTGTACAAACAGTCTGGACTAGCTAGGAGTATGATGGGTACATGAAAGGTAAAAGTGGAAAATAGAGATTGTAACATCTCCATAATGATAATGTAAAAATTTATATATTTTTTACAATATAAATCAAACATAGAGGAGGGGTTCTAATCTAGCATACATAGTTCACACCAAAACACTATGAACAATCCCCCTTTTTTCAAAGTCTATCTTGGGTTTTGTTGAAGTTGGGGGGTCTATTGATAAGGTCAAGGGATTAAATTTATTATATATCATATTTAAAACTTTTATGACCTATAAAACATACAAATGGTTTGATTAAATAAGGTAAGTACCCTTTATTTTATCTCATATAGAGGGTACTTCCCCTTATGCATAAAACCTACAGTTTTGGAAAATAAAGGTGAACCAGAGATTGATTAGACCTTGATAGGATGTTTCTATAGATGATTTAAACCTAATAAAATATAATAAACATATCATATAATGATTAATCTCATCTTTGAGGTTTAGACCCTCAAACTTGTAGGCAAGCCTACTAGGCATGACTAGGCTTAAAAGCCAAATGGAGAGTCACTTTCACTTTTCACATGAGGAGAGCATTATAAAATATTATATAATGTTTTTTGGGTAATTAAATATGTGTATAATATTTTTTAGTGCATGATAAACCATAAGGAAAGCCAATATAGCTCAGATCTACATTAGACCTATGTAAAGTGGAAGAACAAGCTCGATAAGAGAGGTTTAGAAGCTCATATATATTTTAATGATTTTAATGGAGATCCAATAGGTTTATAGGTGTTATAAAGGGTACTTAAGATAATCATTTTTTAATTTTTTTGATATTATAATGTCCAACCTACATGAACAAAACTTAAGATGGTGAACAGACCTAAATCCTTACAAACCCTTAGATAAGGACCTAATGAAGGAAATGGAAATGGAAATGGAAATATAATATAATTTAATAGTTTGAATATTAAAGTACTTAAAAATTTTATAGGACTCTTTCATTATCTTTCCAATCCTTTTGAGTTGTACAAAACTATACAAATGAAGTACAAAAATAGGTATTTTTTATTGTTTTATGTGTTGTGTAGGTTCTAGGAGGTTTCAAGAGATGTCAATCACATAAAATGGAATATAAATACTTAATATAAATCCCCATGTATATTTCATTAATTTTAAAAAATACTAAGTTTTCAAACCAGAGCTCTCATCTCAGCCAGTTAAAACTAGCATAGTGAGCAAGATGATGAGAAGTGTGAAAACTCCAAGTGAGAGATTTTTTAAGGTGTTTTTGTGCCTCTAATTCCATGTATGGTATTGAAACATGTAATACACTCCATTTTAAATATTTTTATGTAAAATTTATTCCTTTTTGGAAGCCAAATGTGAGGGGTGACTGAAAGAGGAGTTTTCTTTGAGTGCAGGGAGTGATATCTCATTTCTAGATGATTCTAGATGACCAATACTATAACCAATACATTGAGAGTCATGTATGCAACCCATCACCATAATTTCAATCATTATATCTATACCTAGTTAGTTTTAGGATATTGAAATAGGGATAAATCATGAAGGCAATTTTTTGAGCCAAAATGCGAACTCCTACGCCACTTTTTAAGAGTTTCATGACTTGGGGTGACACTTTTTCTTCCTAACTTTGCATGATCAGTTTCACTCTCTCTTCCCATGCAAAATTAACTCATTTTATTAGCTTTAAAAGTGTCCTTGTGACCTTTGGACTTCTCTCTTCTCCTCTCTCTCTCTCAAGTTCTATAAGAACTAGCCACTTTGGCCTTTGTAACTTATGTTCCACCTGGGTATGGTGAAGCCTTGCTCATTTTTATACCATGGATCAATAAATACTACTAATTTTTACCTCTTACATTACTATTCATAGTTTTTTTTTCTTAGATTGATCTTACTTAGTGATGAATCTTGTTGTCTTAGCATGTTGTCCCATTCTCTCAACTATTTGAAGTTGAAGAGCTTCTTCTTGTAGGTCATGTGAAATGTTTTAGGAAGTGTCAAGGTTGAGTGAGTTAACATATTCAATAGTGTCATTCTAGACCTCTTGTCTAGTCCTCTTAGCCTAAACATTCATCCATAACTTCATAATGAAATATTGATGTGAGAAGATGTAGATTGGAGACTTGTATGTTTGGTTGGTCCCTTGTTCTCATGTGTACCATGCAACTAGTTGGTATTCATCAACTAATTTGGTGTATCACCTTCCTTAGGATAGTTTAATTTAATTTTTCTCTCTCCCTTTTCCCTCACAAGCATAGGTATAGTAGTGTTCTACAAGTGGTACATCAAGAGAGCTAACCTTATCTAGAGATTCACCTCATTCTTAGGATTACCCACATCCTAGAGGTGTTTCAATTGTGCCACTTGGATGAGGAAAGATGATACATCTCCTAAAAAGGTGAAAATATAAGTGACAATAGGTGCTTAAAAAATACACTATATGTCATGATATTTTAAAATACATGAAACCACATTAGAAAAAAATTAGGACCTACGATGATATATAATATGATACCCCTAAGAGTTTTTTGTGCAATACCAACATAGAATTTATCACTAATGTTTTCTCCAAGTAAATAATCTTGGGTATATCCTCTAATAAAAATAAATTTCATTATGCATATGTTTAAAATTAAACCATTTTCAACCATAATTCCATTTGTTAAATTTTAATGTGAATTAATGAAAATTTTGTATGGATAATGGTACATTATTATAATTATTTTTTGGAATCTCATGGTCTTATAATGTAATATAAAGAACATCTTTATGTGAATATAAGATCACATATATATATATATATATATATATATATATATATATATATATATATATATATATGATCATTTGGAACTAATGGTTATTGTTTAGGATACACCATGTGAATATTTATTTTGCGTGTGTGTGTGTGTGTGTGTGTGTGTGTGTGTGTGTGTGTGTGTGTGTGTGTGTGTGTGTGTGTGTGAGAGAGAGAGAGAGAGAGAGAGAGAGAGATGATTCAAAATTGGATTAGTAAAAATATTCAAGTGTTGAATTTTTTACATCTAATTTATTCAATATAATATTGTGTCCTTCCACTTAAATAAAATTACCATCAATCTGATATTGAATCTTATGTCTCAATAGAAAACATTAACATAAAGTTATATTACAATCATAATATACATTCACATCATAAGTCTTACATAAAGGTTGAGATGAACCAAAATCATTTTTAGGAGGTAAATATATCATATTGCACTCAATAAATAATTTAAGCACTTGGTGAGGACTCTCAACCAACCATGTAAATTATATTCATTCTTAAGAATAAATGGAAAGCTTAATTAGATGGTTTTGATACCACATTAACTACATTTTTGGTCTCATTCTTAGCTTGAAAATTAGTAGTATCATTAGCCTTAGCCTTGAGTGTTGATATACCTTGACATTGAACTCAACTAAAGGTAGGGGAATAGACTCATATTTAAGCACATTTGCATCTAAAAGTTTTATATCCTTTTTTCCAACCCTATTACAAATTTCATCAAAATGTTAATACAAATTAAACATCACTTTTTGCTTGATAGCTTGTATAAAACTTGGAGATAAAATAATTTTTAACTCACTATCAAGTAATTGGGGAGACATCTTCATAATCATTGTTCTGAATTTAAGCATATACTCACTAATAGGCTTATTAGGTCTTTTTTAAGTTGCACAAGCTATGAAAATGTGACCTTTTTGATAATTTTGAATAAAAAATGAACTAAGAATCTATTTTCCAAATAATATAAGTAATGCATAGAGCTTGATGATAGGGTATAAAACCAATCCAATAAATAGACCTTAAGAATTATAGGAAAGAGCTTAGTTAACAATCTATCATTTTTTTTTTATAAATTTGATACATGAGGCATAAATATATATAATATTATGATAATGGTAATATTCATCATTTAATAATTTCAACTTAGGTATAGGGTAGACAAGGACCTCATAATCTAATGGATTTTGTAATATCTCCCAAGAAGTCACCACATGGCTTTATCTTTGAGATCCTTAGGAAAGTTTTTGAATTTGGGATTTCATATTTAAATAGTTTATTGAATAAGTGTTATATCTTTAGAAGTATTATAATCAAAACGTGTCAAAATAGATACTCTAGTGTCTTGAGAAATACCATGACCAAAATATAAAGCTTAATAAGGAGGTCAAAAATGTCAAAAAATACTAGGAAGCACAAAATAAGGATTAAGCTAAGAAGGAATATTCATAGTAACCTAAGTAGAAGTAATAGGTGAAAGCACAAAAGTAGAATCACTAAGAGAAATAGCATTATTCCCTAAAGGATAACCTATAGTAGCTAGAATATAAGTATTCAAAGTTTCATTTGTATTATGTACTATATAGATATAGATTCTTTAGCTAATTGTCTCCTTTGTATTTCATTTAAGATAAGTAATGTGTAATCTAATTGTTAAAGAAGATCCTTAATAGATTATCTAATATGAAAAATTTTCCCCCTCTTTATTTATCCACTTCTTCATATGTTATGTTTTTAGATCCATTAACACCATTATTAGTCATAACATTATTATAATAACATGTTCATTAAAAGCAATGGCATTAAAATCATTGGCATCATAAGAATTGACATCATAAGAAGTATTATTTACAACATATGCATTTTCATCATTCAAATTATTTTATTTATCACCATAAATATAAGGAGTACTAATTTCATCAATTTTAACAATTTAATTTTTAATTACCAATCACATGAATTTTAACCAAATCAATATGTCTATTACTTAATCTAACACTTTTCCAAGTAGATGTATTATAGACAACTTAGTTGGAATTAGATGAAAACATAGAGAACATGCAATAATTTGATATCATAATGAGAAAGAAGAAACCTAGATAAATTAGATCTGAAACAACCACAACACTAAACCCTAGAAGGAAAGAGAATGTGAAATCTTAAAGTTGATATTCAATAAGGAGGGTTTCACCCCAAATTTTTATGTAGAGGATGTAAAAGTGTTCAAAACACTACATAACCAACATTAAATGATGATATAATAGTAAATCATGCCTAAATATAGTAATATATGAAATACAATAGATAAATACCTAAGTTATATGCCAAAATGGAAGATAAATAATAGTACCTCAAGTAATTGGCAGTTAAAATGAAAATAAGAGATGTATACCTAGTTTATGATAGAGACTAAGAATTATATAAAGAGGATTATAAAGTAGTGTAAAATAATATCCATAAATCATATAATGACCTGAGATAATGACTATTTTCATAGGGCCTAAAAATGATAGTTCTCTTGAAAATGGTCAAATAGGTACAAAAATGGATCTATAAATCCCCAAGGTTTAAAACTTGATGAAACCATTCATCAAAAAAAATATCCAAAAACCTCTCTCTAATAGTCAAATTGATGTGCGTGGATGGCATAATATTATCTCCTTCGATCCAACCCTAATTTAGTCACCTCAATAATTATCAATACATCCAAGATAAAAGGAAATATGCATAGTCATTGGCCTAGGTCCCTTGAGTGGGGATCACTTTACATACCAAGTTTAGAATTTTTGGAGTGTGTCATATTCACACTTGATATGAATTCCACCTTAGGTAGATGTATTACAAATGTGTGATTTATTATGTGCATCTAATTATTAAATGCACAATTAATGTGGTAGTTATTTTCACATGTGTAAGAATCATTAGGTGTAACTTGGGTAATGGTACCACTTTTTACTCCAATAATAATTTTTCATTCACCTCTTACTTTTCCTATATAAGAACCCTTTATGTTATTTTATAAAGTAATCAAGCCTAGATTCATATCTTTAGCTATTGGAGATGTAGTCTTTTATAGATTCATGTTCTCGTGCAACATGTTTGATCAAATTCAAGGAATTATGAGAATGTTAGACCTTAATATGAGAAATTGTTATGCAAAATAAAAATGCTATAGATATGTAATAAATGACACAAACTAATTTAGAACTTACTAAATTTAGAAACATAATAAATATGTAAATTACAAAGTAAAATATAAAATTAGCTAGAAAACTAAGATATGAATTATTTTTGGATCTGAGATTGACAAGGAGGTTGTGTCAACTGAGTGTGGATGTAGAATATGAGTTAGCAAGACTCCTAAATAATAGTGGTGAAACTGTAAAATATTGTTGAGATCTATTTTCCAAATAAGGGTGCCTTATATAGTAGGTAACATAGATCCAAAATGTTTGGGTTATGTTCACTTTTACCTATGTGTTCTATAGACTATGCAAGAGCTGTCGATCTAATGCAGAGACTAATATGTAACTCTTTATTAGGGTTTAATGACATAGGAGGATGAACTCAATCACAAAATGAAAATGGGTTAGTTTTTTAATTTGTTCTTGACCTCAACACACCCTATGTTTAGCACTGCCTACATACCAATACTTTGAAGAGGGATCAAACTCCATGTAATTATCCCATACTACAATGGTGTGTGTTAAATATTGGTGAAAAATGCTAGATGCTGGTGCAATCCTCATGTAATTAAGTGCTTAAATTATGAATTGTGACCTTAAACATGTATTTAAACTTTATATTAGGGCTACTAGGGTTGTCCATAATTATAATTGGTATAATTAGGGAATTTTCTCTCAATGTGCAATTAGAATTCTAGTGATTTTAGTGTGGAAGCCTTTTGTGTAAAAAATGGTTTGAAATGTGGATTTATAGTGGTTTTTTAGAAATTATTTTAGATGGGGATTGCTTAAATTAAAATACAAATATTTTATGAGTTTTAATTTTGTAAATTATTCATTAAATTATGGGATGACACAACTAGCAAAATTGGATAATAGCAGGGAATGTTACTATCCAAATAGGGCACTATTATCCTAGGAGCAAGAACTGATAAATTGAAAGTGTGGGTAAATATAAAAATGAGCTTAGACTATTTAATCATTTGGATAGGGGAATTATATGGTCATTGGTCTACTTATAATAATGGGTCATCCATGCAAAAAGTGAAGGAAAGTGGTCAAAAAGTCCTAGAATAGTCTATGAGCTAAGTGTGTAAAAGGGTGGTCATAAGTGGATTATTTTACCTTAAATTTAATTTATGTGCCTAAATTTTCTCCCTTATTACTATATTAATGTATAAAATTGAAACTTCTAGAGTAAAATAATAATTACATACTTGAACTTACCTACAACATACAGTCTTGAATGTAGGCCACAATGTTGAAATATGTTTCATGTAAACCTGTAATGAGACATGTATAAAATCAATCCTTACTTAAGATGAATATCAAGAAGTAAAAGACATGAAATTATAGATATAATAACAATGAAACAATATATCAGATTGGGTACATAAACCATTATGCTTTTTTGGTGTAAAAATTGGTGACTAGAGATGGTAAGACCTTTGGAGATTTCATTTATGTTGAAAAGCTTGGATTGGATTGTGCATGCCCCAATCCTCATTATTAGGAGAGTGTGCTTAATAATTCCAATTTTTATTGAATCCATAATTTTATACCCAAATTAGTGAAGTATTTTAGAATCCATGTATGCACTCCAATAGATTGGTTTGGTGAAAAATTGGTGCAAAAAGGTGAACCAATCATTCTAGATAGAATAAGCTTGTTTCCTATGAAAATTGGTTTAAAATATGAACCAAATGATACGAATGGAATAAGACTCATTTATGGTTCAAAATTGGTGAAAAAAGTTAGTAAAATCTGGGTTTGGTATATACATTGTGGAAATTACAAGCATTACCATTCCATATATGAAAATAGTGCAAATCTGAGCAAGGAGAAAGTCATATGTCACACATGTACCCCTAATCTGATGTCTAGTGTATATGAGTTTTGAGATTGATTAATAAAAACTAAATTTATGAGTAACAAACAATGTTCTATCCTAGAACACATGTTGCACATGTTTCCCCCAAATTGAAAAAATATGATATAAAACTTGATTATTTTCTAGAAATTGAAACTATGTACCTATTTCATATTGCCTTATATTTCTTGATATTATGAGAACTTATGAGATTGATTATTTTCTGGGTACTGGGATAATATAGCCATGTTTTAGAAAATAATAGGGTGTGCTCATGTCAAATGGATCATTATTATTTGAAAATTATTTATAGATGCTTTCTAAGTATGTTATGTGATTTGATTTATGACGTATATATAATTATGCCTATGTACTACATTGTAGGTGCCTAGTGTCTCAATTAAACCACTATGTATGCCCCCTCTTTTTATATGAGTTGTTGAGTGTGCACATTAAATTAACTCAAAAGAAAGATTTATACGATAGATGTTATCTAAAATATGTAAATATGAGTAGAAGTGATAACATGCAAGATCATGACATCATAATATAGGTAAACTAAGCTAAATATTAATGTGAGATGCATGTAGAAACAAGTATACATAGTGAAATTGTCAAGATAGATGTTATAAATTAGGCACAAATATAAGTGATGAAAATTGAGTACTGAAAGTTGAATATAATTACTTGGGGAGAGATGCATGATATCCATCATGGAATTGAAATAGATGAAAGGATGCTTTATGTACATCATGACATCGAGAATTGAACAAAAAAGACAAATAAATGTCATTGTCATGACAAACATAAATAAAACATACACACAAAGCACATAAAACACACAATAAAAGGCCAAAGGGCCACATAAAATAGACATGTTAAAATTTCACTCAAATGCATAGAAACATATAATGAAAGCTTACGTCCACACACAAGGACATGTTCAAATGTCCAAAATCCAAATGAAGAATACACAGAAGACATGAAACAAGAAATCAAACATGAAAAGCATGCATGAATACATGTATTTAATCATCATGAGAAATTTGGAACACTAGTATATTCAGTAACTTAGGTAACCAATAAGATATTGGTGCATTAATAAGTGAGAAATATCAACAAATATTATGTCATGTAAATAATTAAGTTGTGAACAATAAGAAATAGCCAAATAAAGATAAAAATTGTGTTTAATATGCCCTTAGTGAGATTGATAATATATATATATATATATATATATACAAATTGTATAAGGCATGTACATGGTCTGGATCTAAGAAATGATATCTTGTGCTCAATGAGACAATAATGGGGGAATAGTATAATAGTAGGGTGCACTACTATGTGAATAGGGATCTATTATTTGAATGAAGTTTTTGAGTTTGAGATAGTGAAATAACATGCAACTAGATCTATGAATGGTAATGTGTACGTATTGCATACACTTATGTACACTTTTGAATCATATGTGATATGAAAACTATATAGAAATAAGTATGGAATATTGTCCATAAATTTACTGATGTAAATAAACTAAAAATAAGTATGCATGGGTTCTAATTTTGAATTTTTATTAAATATCTATTTTTTTGGTATTTATAAATGTGTGTGTGTGTGTGAAGTAAAAGTTCAAAATATAAATAAGGATTCTAACCAATGGGTCCTTTTAAGGACTCATAGTCAATCGACCCTGAGTCTATAAGAGGAATGGTGACATTTCATGAATGGAAAGGGCTATCTTACATTGAATGAGTTGAGCTAATAGAGAACCTAAATATGATGACCCTATGTACCATAGCTTACACTGTCATACTAATATTTTTTAGCGTATTGTGCCCATTGTTGAACATGATGAACTTTAGGGATTTTTAGAACCCATCATGGAGTGTATGAAACATGTGTTGGTACCTTATGTGAGGTACTTTTGGTGTCATGTAATATCAATCTAGGGTGTGCATGAGTAGATAAGTACTCTCTCAAATATGTGGCAAAACTCTACTAAATTTCATTTCAAGGATATGTATCTATGGAATGGTAGATACATGTTGTGGAAATTTCTTAGTAAGTTTCACCTTTTTAGGTGGCTCAACTAAAATATTCTATATATGAACCAAATTTGTCTATGATAGGGGAAATCATATGGGATGCCCCAAATTGTGATGACCTCACTAACATATATATACTTTAAACACCTCTAAGATGTGGAAGTAATTGCATAAATTTATTCAATCCAAGGGATCCTCAATAACATATTAAAGACTAATGCACTTGGTACAACTGCTAATCTGGTGGCCACGTGTGTGGGACCAACCTGTAATGGTTTAATCTCACCAATGGATATATGAATGTGACCATTGAATCATTTTATGACCATATTGGTAGGAAGAAAATCTTAATATTTGTATTTGAGATTATAATGAAGTTTGATTGTCCTCATATTCACACACTAACCATTATTGACCATGACACTCTAAATAAGATGGTGATTAATGTGAGATTTTATTAATAAAAAATAGAAATCTAAGTCATCATATTCTATCTCATCATTTTCAAATGCAATGAGTATCCTATATGACACTTAAGTATGGTAAGTACTAATGTGTCATTCAAAGGATGTGGTACCTATGCATGAGAATGGAAAGAAACTAGTGGAGGGTGTGCATTGTATGCAATATACACGCCTGATGTATATGTTGTCTCATTAGTCATATGCTTAGGGAAGGGATCATTTAATAGTTTTAGTATTTTTATTTCATTTGGTTGTGTTTTTTAATTGTTTATTAGTGTGCCCACATCAATGGTGTTTGCATATATCAAATCATGAAATTTATACCTCAAATTGATAAATTTGTTAGTAGTGTGGCCTTATGCCATGTGATAATCATAAAAATAATTTTGATCAAAGCCTTTGAGAAGAGTCGTATTCACATCAACTTCTTTAATGGGAGGGAGATATATGACATTGCATTCCAATAGTGTTTTGAGGACCTTATATGGAACTTATGGTAGATTGATAAATTATTTCTTTGGAGGATATGATAATATGATGAATGGGATTAGCTTGAAAACTACATGTATTCTTTCCTTTTGATCATTATTATTATTGGTTGGCCTCACCTTGTAAGGTGCCTTTCTTGAATTATTTGTATTATAATATGTATTGGTTGTAAACTTAAGTTTATTCATTACCAATAATTTGACTTCCCTTTCCTTTATTGTGTGAAGCAAATTTATGAATGATGTAAACTTTATGAACATGATAGATTCATGCAAGAGCGGAAGCAAAATTTTCTTGAATATATCTTATAATTCTATTCTACCATATGATTTGTCATTTTATATAGCATTGTGTTGTACCTTAATACATATTATATGATAGGATCATTAGATTTTTGTATGAGTTGAGAAATCTAAGCATATGGAACCTTCTCACTAATATCAATTAAAAAAAAATTAGGAACATATATGTCAATGGATTGAATGCATGCACCAATTGATGAGGTAAATTTTAAAACCACTACAAAACATATTCTTTTAAAATCCTCGGGAATAACTTAGTTGATAACCTACCTTTGTACACATAGTCCAAACATGATTTGTGGAATGCTCTAAGATGTTGTTTGGGGTCACACTTTCCATCGTATAGTGTAATCTTGGGTACCACAAAATGTGTAGATAGAGGATATACTATCATAGTTTGTGCCAGTGGAGTGCACAATAAAATGTGAGAATCTAGGGAATGATTAGGTTTCAAAGCACCTTGCACTAAATGTAACACCTTGGTTTATAAAGATTAAATCTCATACATAAGGGAGTGTACATTAGGATAAAAATAATGTGTACTAACCAAATGCAACATTCCCAATGGCTAAGTAGGAATTGGCATATTAATCTACTGAAACCCTTGGTTTATCCCCACTATAAATGGTGGTACAAAATTTGTATCAAATGGAGTCAAAATCTTGAATGATTATGCCATACTTTCAATTTTAATTAAAAAATTGGTTTGAATTTTTTTAGAATGATCAACAAGTGGTTCAAAAATTATTTATCTAAAACTCTAGATAAATTCCACTTTGTTAAAAAATGGTTATTCATCATCGATAGGTGGGAGTACATCTTGGTGTTCATCTTAAGGACCAAGGTTAAATTGATAATATTGTTCATGTTATAAATTAGTTTCAAAAATATTTACTTGTTTATTGTGTTCATTACTATATGAAAGTCATGAGATAATTTTATTCTTATCCATGTTATGTACTTTATAAAAGGAATCTCAGTATGCTCAATTAGAATACCACTTAATATATAACTTCTTGTAAGAGAGGTAGAAATAAAAAATTTAAAGTGCATAAAATATGAAACAAAAACTTGAAATATCATTGCTATTATAGAATTTATCAGATTTGAAAACCTTAAAATAACAATTATAAATATTTAAAATAAGGATATAAATCCTAAAAACATCTATGGTTAGGGTTTTAAAACATTCAATCAATATATAGGTTCACCAATATGTCTTATCAAATTTGGAGAATTGGGATAATGCCATACCCTAATTAGAAAAATTGATGTGCAAAATTAGAATGCTACATATATACAATTAATGACATAAAATTGATTTGTAAGTTACTAAATCTATAAATATAATAAATATGGAAAGTACAAAGGAAAATATAAACTTATCTATAAAAATGAGATGTGGATTATTTTTGGAATTAAGATTGACATGGAGGTTGTGTTAGTTGAGTGTAAATATGGAATAGGAACTGGTAGGGATCCTGATAATAGTGGTGGAACTGGACAACAGTTGGTGGAATTACTATCCAAATAGGGAGGCTTGTTTGACAATTAGTAGAGATCCAAAACTTTTGGATTATGTTTGCCTTCACTTGTATGTTCCACAGACTATGCAGGATATTATGATCTAATGTGGAGACCACTGTGTAACTATTTATTCACTAGAAACCCTAGCTTTATGACATAAGAATTTAAATGAAATCATGGAATAAAAATGGGTTAACAATTGAAGTTATATTTGACATTAACATCCCCTATGTTGAGCATTGCCTAAATACCTATACTCCAAAGAGGGATCAAACTCCATGTAGTTCTCCCATGCTACTGTGATGGATGTCAAATACTGGTACAAAATGCTAGATGTTGGTGCAATCCTAGTGTAATTAAGTGCTTCAACCATGACTTGTGACTTTATAAGTTAATTTAAAATTTAGCTCAGGCTACTAATATTGTATTTAATTATAGTTAGGAGAAATGGGGAATTTTCTCTTAAAGTACAACTAAAATTCTGGTAATTTTTATTGTGAAATCATCTTGTGTGAAAAATTATTTGAAATGTGGATTTATAGTGGTATTTTTTGAATTTATTTAGATGGGCCTTGTTAAACTTGTGGTCCAACACTTTTATAAGTTTAAATTTTGTAAATTAGTCATTAATTGGTGGGAGGACACTACTAGTAGAAATAGATAATAGTGGTAAGCTCTATTGTCCAAATAGGGTGCTATTATCCTAAGACCAAGAACTGTTAAACTAGAAGTGTGGGTCAATCTAAAACTGAGCTTAGGTTGTTTATGAATTTGGATAAGGACATTTTGTGTTCATTATATTGCTTATAATAATGGGTCATCCACATGGAAAGTGAAGGAAAGTGGTCAAAATGCCTTGGAATATGTCATGAGCTAAGTGTGTAAAAATGGTAGTCACAAGTGCACTATTCTAACTTAAATGCTAATTTATGTGTCTACACAACTATTATTGGTTACACACATACATTGTATATTACACAGTTAATATAATGTGTCTTTATTGGTGAATCTCTCTCTTATCTGAATAATTTATATGGATGCTATCTATGTTGAAGATAGATGGGGTTATGTTGTCATTTTTATTATGGTATCAAAGTAGGATTTCTTAAGAATATTCAAAAAAGTATAAAATAAACCTCATGCACTCCAAAAATTCAATCCTTAGAAAGCTTCAAGTGGAAAAGATATATTTTTATCTCTTCATTAGATTATATTAGAATTTATTGCATATCTTATCACTTTTTTTCAACTCTGATTCATTCCTTCGATTGGATTCATGTATCAGTTGCAGATGTACATAAGTAGGAGTTTCAAGGAAGATATTTTTAACAAATTTTTACTTGAGGGTGTTTGGTGTGTATAAAAATTTCCATAATAATTAGAGTGTTAGATAAAGTTAGTTTATACTTTCATTTCACCTGAATTTGATACCTTGAGCTCATTTTTCAAGCCATGTAGATCACTTTCTATGTAGGTCTTGAAATTTTGCATGGGAAAGAATGACCCAATGGGTAGGGAAATGACCTTTTAAACTCATCTGACATGTTTTTAGAACTATTTTTTAAGATTTTTTAGTACACTACAATAAGTTATTAGCTCTTATGTTTGGATACATATTTGATCTAGTTCCATCTAGAGGATGTTTTTTTTCACCTTCCATTATTTCTTCATGTGGCATATTGGACAGTCTCCCTTGACAATTGTGTAGTGTTTTTCTACACACCTATTAAATTAACACTTTTGAAGATATTGAGATGATTTTACTTCACTCTTACCATAATTTATTGAAATACTTTAATTGTTAAAACATCTTCCCCAATGGTTTTTGAAATACTATGTTTCCTCAATAGAAAATGACTAGACTATGCAATGAATTCATTGAATGTTTTGATGCTATATAAGATATCACATAACTTTTAAATTCCCTAAAAATATCCAAACCTTACACTTAATCAAAATACCTAAAAAAACTTCTTTCAAAAACATTCACATGTTTTTTTAAAATAAGATAAAAATTATTCACATCAATAGATTTATGCAAAACTTACATACAAAGACTTCTATGCAATTAGAAACTTGTGAAAAATAAGACTTATCAAAAATTCCTAGCTTAAAATTTTTGGTTCATATAGAAATACAAGTGAACCTTGATGTTCCTAAATTAAATAAGATAAATACCCTATCCTCTTCTTATTTCTATAAATAATAAGTGCAATATCAATCTACCTTCTACTTTTAGATCTGTGTAGTTCATGTATTATATTTTTCAATCTAAATCTTTCTAGTTTTAGCTTGTTTAGATCACTAAATCCAAAATCCATTAAAAAGCATATAGTGGGCCCAACCTTTCTTTTGATCATGAAAAACCTTAAGGTTTCATCATTCCTTATTAGGGATTTAGATTTCCCCTGCATTAAGGTTTGGATCTGGTTTTTGCAATTTCACATAATCATAATGGAAAATGTAATTGATTTGGATGTTAATAATGGAAATAAATATACTTATTTTCATGAATGATTTGATTACATAGATCAAATATAATTAATTGAATATATTAATAATAATCCACACATGATCAATGCATTACTACTTTTAATTAGAGATGAAAAAAACAACTTATTAAGTTGCCACATCTGAATAACAACATGAAATTTTCAATAATATTGATTTACCTTTTAGAGGCATTTACCATACAATAAGTGTTCAGACTACTACTACTCCTATTTTTATCACTATGTTTACACTTATGGTTACATGTGTGATTTCCACTCATATTGTGGGGGAAACATAAGCTATTCCTCATATTTTTATGGCTCTCCCTACACATCATACTTTCATACCTCCTAGGATGGTTTCTCATGTGACATCACCTATTGATACATAATATTCCATGACTACTACTTAGGCCCTTATAAAAACTATACTTGATCTTCAAGTTAAATTCAATCAATTAGAATAAAATTATGCTACAGTGGGCCATTTGACTGATTCTCATTCATTATTACATAATATTTTGGTTCTACACATTTCATCTTATCCCTTACCTACTAGTTTTGTTGTACTTAATCTCACATTATATGATGTTAAAGGTGACCCAACGTAACATCTTAAATCCTTTCATATAGCATGTTTAGACTATACATCGAATGATAATTGTTGACTAAATTATTTTGAAAGAGCCTAAAGTAATATGTTTTTAAATGGTTCTATGATCTCCATTTCAATCAATGCACACCTTCAATTATTTGGTTGATCATTTTTTAGCACACTTTTTTATAAACATAAGTGAGAAGGTTTCATATGCTCAAACTTTTTAAGAAAGGAACTAATGAGCCTACCAATGATTATGTGCTAAATTATAAGATCATGCTCTCTAAGATGAAAAATCTTATGGTTGATAATGAGTTGTAAGACATATTCAATCAAAGATTATTTACCCCACTAAATGAGTCTATTATGTTTAGATGGTTTCAATTTGTTGGTGAATTGAACTATATGGTTAAGGACTGTGAAGTTAAGATCCTTGCTATGAATAATCTAAAGTATGGGTCAAATCCTTCAACTAATTTTACAAACCAAAATTCAAATTGAAAGTGCATGATATTAATAATGAGGTAAAATTAATAGCTAATGAAATGTCACAACTTACTAGTTGGATTATCCTTTTAGCTCAATAAATGAGGAAGTTTACATGATTATCTGAACCTCCTCATAAGATATTATATAATTTATTTGAGTGAAATATCATATATATATCCCTCAAAAAAATATTTTGGTATGAATAGATCACTTTCCAAGGGGTTTAACGACAATGTATACTTTGATTGTCATAGATTCATAGGACACTACAAATAAATGTTTTGGGTTAAGACATAAAATACATGGTCTAATCAATGACAATGTTATTCAATTTAATTATACAATCACATATAAAAATGGTTGAGTGTCACTACCTGATGGGAATGTGAATTTGAAAATATTTTCTAATCCTTTTCCAAATCATAAAATAAAAGAAACAAAGACTAATCCTGAGGTGCATATGTCTTACCAAATATCTCCTTCTCCCACTTATTATGCTTCTCAAAATGAGTATGTTCATCCTATATATGGTATTATTGGTACAATTAAAAGCGCATATTTACAAAAAACTCCTCTCACATTTTATGAGCATGATAATATTGATGATGATTTTATCAATGTGCATTATTTTTACATGCTTACATTGATTCATAGCCTAAAAACAGTGTCATGGTGGATAACAGGTCAAGTTAAAAAAAAATTACCATGAAATTTCTTACTGTTATTAGATACACATATGCAGATTTGATAGATACAAAAAATATAGTAAAAATATTCGATGGAAAAAAAACAAAACCCTATAGGGAGAATTGTGTTACCACTTATGGTAGGGTCTATTGTAGTTGCTACTTTGGTCTTATTTATTCCATATATAATGGAATTAGACATGTTACTAGGATTTTCTTAAATAAAAATATATATAGAAACTGAGTGGTTAAAATCCTAGGCATTGCATATGAATATCCTATTCAGCTAAAGATATTTCCTATAGAGCATGTTGAAACCTATACAAGTTCATTTAATGTAGGTAGTTCAATGAAAGGTAATTTATTTTCCTCAAATAATAATTATTTATCATCCATTACTTCAAATTTTATTCAAATTTCATAGTAGACATAATAAAATTTGTCATATCCTAGGTTGGTTTTATGTGATGTTCTACATGTTCCATAATGAAAACCATATTATACTCCTTGTGTACATCATAATTCAAAAGTTACTATGGTTTATAGATATATATAATGTACACATTATCACATGGGATATGGTGATAATGATGTATATATTACAATGCATGATCACTTCTCATATTTTGATATAAATACACATATTACTACTCACACACAATGGGTTATATTCACCTTGATCGATCTAGGTCCTACATGTGAGCATCCCATTGATGGGATCATTGGTTAGCATGGAAATTATTTAAAATATAAAAAAGATGAAAAATTAAAAAAAATAAAATATTAAACATAATAAAACATTAAGACTTTTGTATGGCACGTTTTTCTAAATTTAGATTAAGGTAAAAATAGGTTTTGAAGGGGCCCCGAAACCCTTTACAGATCAAGAAAGATAAAGCATTACAAACCACTAGGAAAGGAAAACCCACCAAAAAATAGTAACAAAACCAAGTTTTACATGGACCTGAAACCAATAAAATAAACCAGTAAAAGCTCCCCAGGTTTTACAAGGACCTGAAACCTAAACAAAAGAAACTAGGCTCTACGACTTGAAACAAGAATCCAGGCTTTACAAGGACCTGTAACCTTAAAAAATATTCCATGCTTTAATAGATCTCACATTACAAATCCACGTAAACATGAGGAATGGTTTAAGGGAACCGCAGAAATGCCAGCCCCCAGTCTCCCCCTTAACCAAACATTCAAACCCCAGAACCAACACCGCCATCTCCTAATCCGTCCACCCAATCGTCTACCCATTCTCTCCCTCTGCTACACATAGAGGATTCACCGCCATGGCAATCAACTTCGTTAAAGACATCTAGAAGCACTTCTACATGAGCCACGACCCCTCAGACAAAAGGCAATGGTGAATAATCAGATCTGGTCTCCAACCCTAACATACATCATCCTCAACCTAGAACCTAGGGTTTTAGCAGAAACAGAGCCCCACCCTATCTGCTAACAACACATCAACTGCCACCCTGGGGAGCCTTACAAGGCTCTCCCCATGGCCAAACCCTCACTGCGTGCATTGGTCAAATATCTCTGTGGCCAAATCCTCTCCATGTGCTAGTTTTTCACATTCCATGCAAAGGGAAACAAAGTTTCAGCACCATGGATCCCTTTGCACCACCATCAAAGAAACAACCCCCAGATCTGTCGCTGCCATCGCCCATTCCATCCACCCAAACATCTGCAAGATCACCCCCTCTACTCAGAGAAAATGCTACCATGGCATTCAAAATATTACCTAAGAAATCATCAATCCACTCAGAATAGGGTAATGGTGAGCACGACGGCCACAAAATGGAAATCTGAGGTAAAAATACATTTTTGCACAATAATAGATTAAACTTTACAGTGTTGCACATTCCCCCATAAGGATTTTCCCTCGTCCATTCACTAATACCTTCGCAATCCAGATCTGGATGGCAGTCCAACAAGTAAAGTTCCACGCAGTAATAGATCTCACATTTTAGTTTTCTACGCGCAGACTCTTAGGGTTTGGGGGGCTGTGCAGATGCGAGCCTACCCCACAACCCTTGAGCAACCACATGGCACGATTTTCTAGTTACATGAATCATTGATGCCATTTATCATATATACATAGAAGAGTACATATACATTTTTATGCACATGTTTTATATTGCACATAAGTGGGATGCAATATATATAAGTTATATATGACACGTGGATATTTAGATGCACAATATTCTTAAGGCTATATTTCTACATTAGGGGCACTCTTACAATGATGGGGGCATCTTGGTACACTATATAGGTTATATATTTTTTTGACCATTCTATTGATCATATTAAGATACTTACTAATTATATGTTAATTGATCTTAAATATACCCTAAAGTATTATATCTTATGGATATTTTATGTTATTATGTATAATGATGACATAGAATAAATGTCTAGACAAGCCTTTCTTATTTTATGCATGTTTGATGTTGATGACTATTACATGGTGTGATCGTTGATTGTGTATTACATTGTGTGATGATTTTTTCATGTGACATTGATTGTTACATTATGTGACAATTATGTCTTACACTATGTAATTATTGAGTGGATATTAATGATTGTTACATTATGTGAGCATTGTGTATTACATTGCAAGACCAATGACTATGTGTGAGTGACTATTGATTTTGGGTTACTTTCAGTGATCGTCGATTATGTTACATTGGGTGATCATTGACTGTAGCATTGAATAAATATTTATTTCATTTACATTGAGTGTTGATTTATGTGTGTGATCTTATGTGTGTCATGATCATGACATTGTGTGCATATACATGATCTTATTTATGTGATTGATGAGATTACGGTGCCATGATTTATATCATGCATTATTATCTTGGGTATGATGTCATGATTTATATCATGTGTCTCCTACATGGATTAGGAATAAATGTTTATTATTATAATGATTAATCTTGTGTGTCTCATTACTACATCTACTAGACATGGTATGTGTTTATCTTTTGATACATGTTTCATATATGTGTGAATGATCATATCTTTATATGATGACATAATATAAACATGTTAGCACACATGTTTTACATGATTACATATTTTATAAATAACATGATGTGTATAACTTTTTCCTTTTGAGATGAGTGGTTTGCATGGTACATCCCTTCTCTCAAAATTGGGGCATACTGGTGGGCTTGTCATAAGAGATTCAAGCCTTGATAGATATACAACTCATATTTGGTCCAATTACATGATTAAATTGAGATAGATTAGGATAGATTATGGTTTTAAATGAGACAAAATTTTGATTCAAATTGGGATAGATCATGATTCAAATTAGGATAGATTATGATTTAGATTGGGACAAATTTACAAATTTACACATGTGAGGAATGTATGGGGAATCTTATAAGACTATAAGGAATATATGCCAAATTTTATGATATGATGAGATATATTACTTAAATCAAATTGAGCATATGCATCTGATTACATGGAATAAATTGAGCATGCTATTATATATATCAAATTGGGAAAAGTGACACATATTTATGGCATTCTATATAGTATTAAGGTACACATGGATCATACTTTGGGCATGGATGTTTTTCATTCATGCAATTTTCCATTTTATATGATGATAATTAAGGTGACTAAATAACCACTTTGAATCTAATATATGTCTGTAGTGATTAATTCATAGTTTTTAGATTTACATATGAACCTAATGTAAAGTTACACATGGATCATACTTTGGGCATGGATGTTTTTCATTCATGCAATTTTCCATTTTATATGATGATAATTAAGGTGACTAAATAACCACTTTGAATCTAATATATGTTTGTAGTGATTAATTCATAGTTTTTAGATTTACATATGAACCTAATGTAAAGTTACACATGTTACATACAAACCTAGTACGGGGTTCCACTAAAATAATTATGGTAATATTTTGAGTAGTGCAGTTTAGGTTCTAAGATACTCAACTACTAGAACTTATCAATATCCAATAAGAGTTGAGTCATATATCTTCACAACCCATTGTTTTAAAAAGTGTCATCTCCTTGGGGCATAATCATCCTATTATCTAATGACTTAAGAGGGTAGTTTAGTTCACATACTCAAGGTGTATTCATCCCATTCTTTTTCAATTTAAAATATTTTAATGATATAGATTGGTTCAAATTTTATAGCATGAATAGATGTTGATTTTTGCATGTTTCATTATAGATTTTGCATGGAGAAAGTTGTATATTTGGGGCATACTTAAAGACACAAAATGTTGTTATACTTAGGTACAATATTTCATAATATTTCCTTTTAATATAGAATTTTCAAAAACATAATAAAATGGGGGTATTTATAGACATATAAATATGGTATTAGACACCTAAAATATCAAAGTTGACATATCTTTTTGATATGCATGACTTGTATGTGCATAATTAAATATTTTTAACATTATTTCCTATCCATTCATCAATTTATGGACTCTTAATTCCCAATATATTTTCATTCATATACAATATCTCCTTATTTTGTGATTGACTACTCTAGTCCATGCCTAATTGCTCTATTATACTAAATAGAGTTTAACTGTCTTCCAGATCATTGTTTGTTCCTTCCTAGATAATGTTGGCAACTATTAGACACCACCAGTTATTGGTACTATTTTCCTTCACTAATAACATCCTTAGTTATTTAAATGGTTATTTTTCAAATTCAATCCCTTCCTTGTGTCATCCCACATGTTTTACATGCTAGTTATGGAGGCAAATTACCCAAAGATTTTTTGATATATACACATAAAATATAAGGCTATTCCTATCTATAGATCACTTTAAAAAAATCACATTGATTAATGCATTTACGCATGTTAAGGCATTATCATAAAGGATTAAAATCTAAAAAATCCATCAAAGGAACATAGTCTAAGTGAAGTATAAACACCTAAATCAAGGTGAAAGTTGCATATTATCAAGTGTCAAACTCCAATAGGTTGAATTCCATTCTTGTGGATATTTATAAAGGACACATTCACATAGGTGGGAAATGGGAGAACTACATGAATTTCAAGCCTTCCTCAGATTTTTGGAACATAGAAAATTCTTAGCTACATAGCAGGGTGTAGGTGAGGCTATCCAACCCAATATTTCTAGCCACTATTTATAGGCTAATAAAGTTTTGAAAGTGGAGATATAATTTCAAGGAAAAGGAGGGGAAAAATTAAATATGCACAAAATACTAAGGGTATTAAATTATACAGGAAACATCATGATAAGAAAGTACAATAATGTGTGGTAGAATAGACTGACAAAAACATAGAGGATAGTTCTTAAAAATAGTGGAATTATCAAATTACCACAAGTGTTTAAGCATTACTGGCAACATTCTAAAATATTTTCAAGCTCCTTAACTAAGAAACCACATATCCATTTTATAATTTATTAGATTATTTCACATAGAAAGTGATTAAAATAGAATGATGAACAAGCTAAATACCTTATCCTCTTGTCATTTATATAAATAGTTAGCTAAATATCAATTTATATTTTACATTTAGATTAACATAGTTCATGTATTATCTTATGAAATATAAATATTTATAATTTTATTTTGTTTAGATCAGTAAATCTAAAATAATTTTAAAAAATAACCACACACAATAATGTAAACTAATAAAATAAATGAAACCATTGATCAGAACAAAGTGACCAAACATAAACAATCAAAAAATATCACAAAAAATTTATATAACTTGAGAACTAGAGAATCCTCTATACACAATAAAAAAACAAGACATGAAAATCAACACACACAAGCACATACAAGAACAAGTGTGCACATGCAAGCAATATGGAAATCATAGGACATGTAAGAAAATAAATAATGTAACCACATAACAATTATATGAAGCAACATAAAGTATCCATGAAACATGCAAGATGTAAGCTAGATAAAGATATGTATAAATCTCTATTTGAAATTTTAAAGTACAAAAATGAAGTTATTTTAAATCATGTTATCCTTAATGTTTGATTTTCCACTACAAATGAGATTAATGTTATATTTAATATTATACTTTAGATTTGTTCAAGATGAGAAAGTTTTTCTTGAGGTGAGCCACCTCTAGATTTTTTGGATCATGATGGAAGTTCCCCTTGTTTTTTTTAGTAGAGTCCCTCTTGACTCTCCTTGATATGAGTCATATCCATTAGATTTTGGTTATGGGAAGTGAGGTAGGACTCTTTCCTATAGAAGGCACTACAGTGGCTCCCCTTAAAGACATTTTCCATCCTAGGCTCCAGGTCATCAAACTGGAGGTTGTGGTTATGTTGGTGGTAGTGATGGTGTTGACCACTCTGGATGGAATATACCTTAACAAGGGAAATTCCATCACTTGTCACTTTCTATTTCACTTACTAGTCTTGATAATACTAAATAAAAATATAAAGGAAAAAATGGATGGTTGGGATCTTGTAGCAAATTTTGTAGACTTTTTGGCTGGTAGTGGTTGGGTAGTTGGGGTGATAAACTAGATGGTCTTCCACCTCCTCCCCAATTATTTTTTATCACTCCCACCTATTAGTATTATTTTTTGGTCTACAATGTTTTTCATATGAATCTTGCTCTTTTTTATTTAACCTTTATATGTTTGAAATTTGTTTAAATTTTATGAATCTTATGATATAATATTTCTCAGCTTCGGTTGATGTGAATTTAAAATGTGACTAATTCCACTCATTTTTTTGTATGATTAACTAGTGTATAATAATATTTAATTAATATCATTAAATATCTTTTCTCTCATAAAAATGGATGGTGGGAAGGATAAAACTATAAACCCATTAATTTTTTTTGGCAATATATGCATTCCTTGAATGGAAGGATGTTCTCAAGTGTATGCATGATGAAGTTGTGAAGAAACTAAAAGTCCATGATTATACGTAACTTGTGTATCTAACATATAACTCAAAGAATACCATGAAAATTATGTTTATAAATAATTTATTTTAAACCTTTATCAATAAGTACATAAGAAATTATATGTAACAATGTGCTAATATGTGACCAAGAAAGATAAAGGAAAGGATTTTTTTACTTTTTAATGTTACCATGTTTTTGCATTTTTTCACTTTTATAAGAATGGAATAAATAAAGAGACAAGACAAGATGTGAAATCAATAAAATTCATCGAGATTCCAATCAAGAAATAGAATTATCCAAGAGGCTAAGGTAAAATAAATAAAAAAACAAACCAAGAGGTAAAATAAAACAAAAATAAGCAAAACACAAGACAAAGGGAAAATGTGAGAAGAAGCAAAATAAGGAGGATCCCTATTAACATACAACTTACCTTAGAATTTTCACTAAAGTATAATGCCTCAATATATGTGTGTTATCATCATTGGGAAGTTTGTGCAAATTTTTTGATTGAGAAACAACAAGCAAAGGGAAAGGGACAAATAAACAAAGAATTCAATAGAAACTAAGGGCATATAATAATGATATAGGAATCCAAAACTTGAAAGAATATGTTAGATTTTAAAAATAATAAATAACAAAAATTTCAAACCTACAACAAAACTGAAGCATTAAACAACACAATAAATGATATAAATGAAAAGGTAGAAGGAAGCATGATGAACCCAAAAGCCACACATGACACAAAATATAAATCACTAGAGAGATATGATAAAATATATATATATATATATATATATATATATATATATATATATATATATATATAAAATAAGTTATATACAATATATTATTCCATTCAAGTGCATAATATAAGCTAACAATGCTAATTGATAACACTATCTAAATCTTCATCATATGTATAAGATGTTACCCATTCAAATTCAAGATAAAGATATAAGGATATCATATACCATGAACATATTTAACCTTAAATTGGATATAAATCCCAATGGGATATATAAGGTTAAGAACATAAAAATGAACAAATACATGGGTGATAAATAGATTATAAAAGCGAATTAATTACAAAATTTAGATAGAATATATACTAAATTTATTATACTAAGATATGCTAAAAATATGAAACACAGATATGATAGATATTTAAATTATAATATAAATAAGATATGTAGTTGGCTTTGATGATAACATAGATCTTGATCTAGAATAGGCATGAAGCAAATTGGAATAATATTCTAGAACAAACACTAAATTCTATATTAAATGCATTTGTAGCATCAAACACATGCATCAGCCGTAGACGGTTGTGTTGATGTTACTATCTAGATCAAACATAGGTGTTCAGTACAAAGTACCTGATAGAAATATATGTGACAACCTAGATTTTTATAGGTTATGTGTCACCTTCATTCTAGTGTACTTAGATTTGGGTCATGAACTATCACTCCTTGTCAAATGGAAAAACCCTAGTTCTTCATCTTTATATTTCTATGGGAAAAATAGGTTAATGGGCACATAATGTCGAGCTACCCAAAATACCCCACTATTAATGAGCACTACCTACATATTCAATATTCTGAAAAGGGCCTCAGACTTATGTAATTCTCCCATACGTGTTGGCTTGTGTGTGAATCATGTAATGTGTGATTAACAAGATAATAGTGACCTAGCTTGTAACTTGGAAAATATATCCCTTAGGCTACTCCTTTAGTGTTTTAGACCTATATATGTGTTATCTCTATGACTGATATGTAAATAGGATAAAATAAGGAATCTTATTTTCACTTGAGGGATTGATTGAATGTTATTTAGTATGAATGCTAGGTGAGAGGTAAGAAGTTGCTAGGTGAGGAATGAATGAGGGTTGATATTATATTTTTTCCAATCCTCTTAGAGAATATATCACATTACATCATTTAGGATGACCTTTATGATATGTTTCATTTTTAAATTAGATAAATTTAGGGCACTTGACACTTGCATCGGGTAAAGACACTTGCATCAATGTAGGCACCTGAATGGGATGCAAGTGTTTGAGAAGCAAAAAAATAGGTACATAATCAAAACTTGTAGAGGTGGAATATAATAATTTTTACATAATTATTGGAAATACATGAGGCCTAGGTCACCAAAATTATATTGCTCATACTAAAAGATAGGCAATTAACATAAAGAGATAGCAGATGTAAGACTTGCAAAAGCAAGAAAGGTCTAGAATTGAGAGGAACATCCAAGGTCTATATTTTACAAGTGTATAATACTAAGGTGATATATAATTCATAAATATAATTTAAATTCACCCCCCATTTAATCTATTAATTAAATGTATAGTTTAAAAAAACATGAATGTGTACCTAGGTGTGTATAACACACCTTGCCTTTACTTGAGTCCAACCTGAGTGCTTTGCTAGTGACTGACCTATAACCAAGAGTATGTTATATTATATAATTGGTGCATTTAATTTTAAATTAAAATCATTAAAATTATTTAAATTTAAAGAGATTAAGGTTTAGTAATACAATTGTGTATCAATGCAATCATCTTGCCTTTTGGAGATCTCATTTGAAATATGTATCATTATGAATTTTTGAAACTAGCATTAGGAAAAATATAAATTTGTAAAATGCATATAGAGAGAGAGAGAGCTATGAGGGCCCCTGCCCCCAACCTTGGAGAAAAGGTGGATTGCCACCTAGTAGTTGAAACTAGCTCAATTGTGCAAATCAATCATACTTATAACATGATGAGTATGAGTGAACCAAGTCAACTCACACTATAAAAATGATGAGGTTGGATGATATATTCAAGTCCAACCTAAAAATTTATTAATATAGAGTGATTTAATCACCTCAACCATATGAAAAAAATAACCAACTACTACAGTAGATTGACTCAATATAGTCTATAAAAGTCCAACTTAGTGGGTAGTGGCATTCTTTAAAAGTGTTTAAAATCTAAAATTGATTTGATTTTACAATATTAGGCACACATTTCATATCATATGCACCTTATATATGTCTCATGTTGAGGTTACGTATAAAAATGATACCAATGTATATAATTTTTTCACAAATGTGAATTTGAAACATATAAGTGTGAATCTATCCAATCTGAGAACTATGTAAGTGTGGAGAACATATTTCCAAAATGTGCCCCCACTATATATAGATAAATATAAAAACTAATATAAGTTCTAATGTGGAGGACATGTTTCCAAACATTCTCTAGGGATAATTTTAAGTAGGGGCCCCTAAAAGCTTACTATAAAATCTTGGTAAATCCTAGATTTCATGTATAATTCCATTGGTGAATCATTGAAAAAATTTCCATGTTAGTATAAATTGACTAAAAATTTTTATTAACTCTTTCAAAAAACTTATAAATAGCTATAAAATCAAGCGTCATATGCAAATCAAAATAATGGTGAAAAATCCAAGTTAAATCCCTTTCCCAAACACATTCATGGGACAAATAACATGGCAACAATTTAAATCCCTTAAAAGATAGGCAAAATTCATTAAAAGTGTGAAAACATTTATAGATATGTACTACTTGTATTTATTAGTCATATTTTACTTCATTGTTGGCTACTTAGACTCCTCCTTAGCCTCCTCTTGCAATTATCATTGATTTCATGATTCTCACAACATGTAGGGCTTGTATTTCTTACTTGGATTGTACTTCATTGTTGGTGCTTAGACTCCTCTTTGGCATTCTCTATAAATTTTCGCTCACTTTATGAAGTTATATGAATTTAGGTTTTAGGGTTTTATGGTTTCAGTGACTTAAGCAAATTGAAGCACTTATGTAGATTTATATTATAGAAGGTAATTTGTGCTAATTAAAAAACCAATGCAGAAAGAGGTTAAAGGGTGAGAAGTCTAAAGTCAAGATCTTGTTTATAGTACCTAATTTTTAATGATTAAATTTATCCTTTTTAAAGATTAAATCTATCCTTTTTAAGTGCTAAATTTGATGGCCATATTATGTATAAATTGAGTACAAACATCTGTAAGTCTCTCAAAAGACCAACTAGATAACATAATAAACTGAGTATAGAAAAAATTGTGACAAAAAATTAGAGTATAGAGTATAAACCATCTATGAAATGCAAGGATGACATAATTGAAAAAAATATTCAAAGCATTTTCATAGTTTTAAAATTATAAACTATGTAATAAGGTTTGCCAAAATGTATTAACCACATCCATATTGCTCTTTGAAATATTTTTTTATGTAAATTAACAAACCATGACAACTAGAATATAATTATTACCTTAAACATTTAAAAACAAAACACAGTATGATCATGAGGGTCTATTGCATTTATTCAATTTGTTCTTTGTGCATTGTTTAAAAGAAGTATTGTGCATGTCATTATTTCTTAGAGAAAAACAATTTCTTATTTATTTATAATAAGTATGTGGTAAGGACCAACTAGATAATATAATAAATTGAGTATATCAAAACTAGTGACAAAAATCAGAGTATAGAGTAAAAACTATGGGGCCATAGGGTAAGACAACTATGAAAAGTGAGGATGACATAACTGAAAAATATTCAAAATATTTTCATTGTTTTAAAATTATAAACTATATAATAAGATCTACCAAAATGTCTTAACCATATCCATATTGGTCTTTGAAATATTATTTTTATTTCAATCTACAAACCATGCCAACTAGAATATAATTATTACCTTAAAAGTTTAAAAACAAAATACAATATGATCATGAGGATCTGTTGCGTTGATTCAATTTGTTATTTATGCATTATTAAAATAATTATCTTGCACGCCATTATTTTTCAGAGGAAATCAATTTCTTGTTTGTTTAAAATAAGTATGTGGTAAATACCAACCAAATAATATAATAAAGAGTATAGCAAAAATTGTGACAAAAAATTAGAGTATAGAGTATAAACTGACTATGGGGACATAGGGCAAGACCAATATGAAAAGTGTGGATGATAAGAAAATATACTTAAATAAATTATTTTCAGAGAACTGATCATTATATTTATTCATTGCACTAATTTTTACTTGTGTGTTAATATGTTCACAAAATTTCTGAAATGGGTATTTTTGGGTTAGTAAGAAATATGGTCGAAATGATCATGAGGCTCTATTACGTTTATTCATTTTGTTAAAAAGAAGTTTATTGCATGATATTATTTCTTAGAGGAAATGAGTTTCTTTTTTGTTTAAAATAAGTATATGGTAAATACCAACCACATAATATAATTCATTTTGTTTTGTGCATTGCTTAAAACAAATATCTTGCATGCCATTATTTCTTAGAGGAAATGACTTTCTTGTTTGTTTAAAAGAAGTATGTGGTAACCACCAACCACATAATATAATTCATTTTGTTATTTGTGAACTTTTAAAAATAAGTATCTTACATGTTATTATTTATCAGAGGAAATTAGTGGTAAAGACCAATCAAATAATTTAATAAATAGAGATAGCAAAAATTATGACAAAAAATCAGATTATAGAGTATAAATAATAAATTGACCATGAGGCCATAAGGCAAGACAAATATGAAAATTGATGATGGAAAGTTAATAACTTTAGAGAAATTATTTTCAAGGAATTTATCATTATATTTATTAATTTCAAGAATTAAAATAGATGACTGTGAATGCAAACAATTGATCTCACTCTTTTGTTTGATTAAGAGAACATGTATATAACAGTTGTAAACTCTATAACAGAGATGCATATGTATTCTAACATAAGTAATTATATCAAATACATATATGATGGTTTATTTTCATTGATATAATATATTGGTGGAAGTGAAGCTCTTGTAGTCGAAATATTGGGATGAGAGGTTGAAAATGAAGGTGCAGATAATTTCTAAGTTGGTTTCTTTGTGATTGAAACTCCAAGGTATGGATTTGTGTTTTTTTTTTTTTTCTGAAGAGTTAGATTAGTTGTTTACATGCACATTCATCTATCTTGAAATGAATAAATATAATAATAAGTTCCTTGAAAAGCATTTCTTTAAAGATAGTTACTGAAAACATTGTCTTTCAAATGTCTTAACTATATTAATAATCAATAATGATAAGGTCTATCAAAATGTCTTAACCATATCCATAATCAATAATGGCCTTTCAAATATATTTTTATTTCAATAAAAATTATGCCAACCAAAATTTAATTATTAGCTTACCTTAATTGTGTCCTAAGTCACAAGTGGTCCTTAACACATTTATAAAATAGAGTAAATCAAACATGCTTTTCCTTCTATATGGTTTTAATGAGTAAAAAAATTAATAATAAATAACTAAAACTATAATTATAAATTTGTAAGTTAAAATTTTTACATCTTCAAGACTTAAAAGCTTAAAAAAATAGGTAGCGTTAAAAGAGGTTAGTGACATATATGACTTCACGTCCCAAATTTTTACATCTAATGTATATTTTATTTATAGCATTGAATGTGGTGCAGGTGGAATTAAAGCTACGGGGATCAAGGTTGAGAACTTGCCCAATTTTTTAATGAATTGGTACCAGTATATTGAAGGGCCAAGGCAAAATTTAATGTTGGTCCAACACGTCACCTAAGGTATTAATGGAAGCTGCTCAAATACATATGTGATAGTTTTCTCAAATTTTCTAGTCATTTATGCAAGCTATTAGTCGAAGTGAGGTTGTTGGTATAATATAGATACTTATTGTTCATTACACTATAGATACCTTAAATAGGTTTGGTATAAAATAACAAAGGAACACCACAATATACTTATGCATCTCTATACTAGAGTTTGCAACTATTATAAACATGTTCTCTTAATCAAACAGAACATAAAAATACACATGCTTTGGTATAAATTAATAAGGCAAGATGATAATATGTTTATGAATTTATATAATAGAGTTTATAACTATTATAACATGTTCTCTTAATCAAATAAAACACAAAAATATACCTACTTCCTATAAAATAACAAGCGAATACCACAATATACTTATGCATCTCTATAATAAAGTTTACAACTATTATAAACATGTTCTCTTAATTAAAATGAACTCAAAAATACACCTACTTCATATAAAATAACAAGGGAACACCATATTATACTTATGCATCTCTATAATAGAGTTTACAACTATTGTAGACATGCTCTCTTAATCAAATAGAACACAAAAGTACACCTACTTGGTATAAAATAACAAGGGAATGCCATAATATACTTATACATCTCTATAATAGAGTTTACAACTATTATAAAAATGTTCTCTTAATCAAATAGAATACAAAAATACACGTACTTGGTATAAAATAATAAGGGAACACCATAATATACTTATGCATCTCTATAATAGAGTTTACAACTATTATAAACATGTTCTCTTAATCAAATAGAACACAAAGAAATACAAAAATACACAAAGAAATGAAAATTCATACCTTGTAGTTGCAATCACAAGGAAACCAACTTAGAATTTGTCTGCACCTTCATTTCTAACCTCTCATCCCAATATTTTGATTATCAGATCTTCGCTCCCACCAATATATAAATTTTGAGAAACCATTAGTAAATATATATTTTTTTAAAAAAATTTAAGGAACTTATCATTATATTTATTTAATTTAAGAAAGATGATTGGGTATGCAAATAACTACTCTCATTCTTCAAAAAAAAAGAAACACAAATCCATACCTTGTAGTTTTAATCACAAGGAAACCAACTTAGAAATTATATGCACCTTTGTTTCCAACCTCTCATCCCAATCCTCTGACTACTAGAGCTTCATTTCTACAAAGAACTTGCATAAATGACAAGAAAATTTGAGAAATTATCACATATGTATTCGAGAAACTTCCATTTATCCTACAGGTGACATGTTGGACCAACATTAAATTTTTCCTTGGGCCCCTCAATATGTTGGTGCCAATTAACTAAATAATGGGGCAATATCTAAACCTCAATCCCTGTAACTTTAACTCCACCTTCACCACATTCAATGCTAGAAATAAAATAAACATTAAGTTTAAAATTTATTTATTATTAATTTTTTTAGTCATTAAAATCATATAGAAGAAAGAATATGTGGCATCAAAGAATATTCAAAACATTTTCATAGAATAAATATAATTATTAGTTTAAGCTTATTGCATCCTAGGTGGTCATTATTTACATACATACATATATACCTAGCGATTCTAGACTAACCTATACATGTCTCATATAATTTCTTGATGAATCAGACCCATACATGTATAGTAACTCTAGCAAATCTATGTCTCAAAATAGGATCAATATAATCTATAAGGCAAATATGTGTCCCAAACTATGAAATTGTATAAAATTGAGGTTATTTGACCTATGTATATTTTTGTATAATTAGCCATTTTCAAAATTTAAAAAACCTACTTTTATCCATTTGGCTATAAATAGCCACTAAAATTTTCTCTGACATTCTCCCAATGTAATTTGGGTATGTTGCATATTGAATAAGTGTGGAGAACAAATTTTCAAAATATTTCTCTACTAAATCTAAAACTATAAATATGTGGAATCTATGCCTCTATGACATGCCCCCACTAAATCTAAAACTATGAATATCTGGAAGCCATGCCTCTATGACATGTCCCATTGAATTTGATACTTTCAATATGTGGAAGCCATGTCTCTATGACATGCCCCCATTAAATATAAAACTATGAATATGTGGAATCCATGCCTCTATGACATTCTCCCACTAATATGCCCCCTTTTCAAGTGAGGAGAGATGGAAATTGGTAGTTATCTTACCTTAAAAAGATAAAATAACCATGTAAACTAGGGAATGTACCACATATCATATAGAGGGAATATGTCTAGATAGATATATCATTAAAGCACACAGAATGTGATCACATCAAGCCTTAATATTCATGATAAAAATCATGGAAACATATAGATAGTAATGGTACAAGCTCATCAAGTAACCAAGCATACACAAAAGACATAATGGTCTAAGGAGACCACAAACAAGGGGCATGCTCAAATGCCACACAATCTAAGGAACATGACAGAGTCAAATATCCATAAATCAATAAATGATATATTCAAATATCAACATATAGTAAGTAATGACATATTCAAATGTTAGTGAAGCAAACAAAGGCACAATGGTTGAAAATAATGGAGCATATTCAAATTCTCAAACAACCAAGATAATTACAATTCAAGACACTCAAAGAAGTGCATAAATAGAAGTATAAGCAACCAACATAAATATATAATAATAGCCCATGGATCGAATGTGTTATCAAAAACATCAATTACATAACATAGTAAAAATAATTTTAAATATGTAAGCATGGATAAATGCATGTGTAAGTACATAGCTCAAACATGATAATGTAAAGTGACCATATAATTATATAACCAGATGTATCATGATCAAATAATGTGTATGCTCCCAACATCCTAGTGATGTGAGAAGAAAGTAGGCCCAACATCTACAACTACATAAGTCATGTTGTTTCTCTACATTTTTGCTAATTACATTTAGAAGAAAGAAGAAACTAAAGTTAAAGGTCAGGGATTTGATTGATACCCGGATTAAGTTGTGCACCATATCCAAGCGTTGTGGGAGATCCTCTTTGGCTGTGGAGGAAACACCTGCAAGAAGAAAGAAACTTGAACAAAGAAAATGTTAGAATAGGATATGGTGGACTGCCAAGCTAAGTGCTCGGTCTCGAAAGCGTAAAGCTCCATAAGGGATGACAGTCCACTATTTAAAGAAAAGAGAATTGTAATAAAAAGAAATGATGAAAGACTAAGAAAGAGAAAGTAGACAATGCGTACCTGTTCTCTACAATTAGTCTATCTCAGTCACTGACATCGGTAGTTCTGTCGATGTCAGTTGGTAAATAATGCCGACGTCGGTTATTCAACCGATGTTGGTAGGGGCAATGGGCCTTGGACAGGTTTTGGAATATGTCTGTGGTTGACAGAAGGGTCCAAGAGTTTAAAGGTTTGTGCAGGGTTGCAGGAAAGTGAATAGGGTCTAAGGAAGAGCAAAGGTAGAGGACAGGTGTGAAAAGAGGGTGGGATCAAGAAGAAGGCTTTTTAGCCCTTCCACGGAAGAAGTTAGCTCTGGTCTCTCAATAGTACTTAGAAATAGCAAATAGAAACTAATTACCAATGTATTCTAAAATACTAAAATGAGACAGAAGAATACTTAGCTCTGCTTGGTGAAGAACTAGAGGTGTTAGAATGTTTGTTCCTATTGTGGCTGATCTCAAGGTCCTCGTACAATGTCTTCAATCCAATGTCTTGAGTGACTTGTGCAGAGTTTCGGTAGCCAAGAGAGCATTAGTCAAAGTTTGATGCTTGGTCTCAGAGTGTGCATGTCGATATGCGAAGAGGTAGGTGGGAAACTCAAGGTTAGAGTGTAGCTTATGTAATCGACGTCAACGATCCCATCGGCATTGGCTGACAGTTGACTAATGTCGGTGAATAGAGAATGGGTAAAAGGGCTATTTTTATCCCTTTGCCCATTTCTCCATCCACCAAGTGCATTTGCCGTTGGAGAATGATCAAAAAATAGGTTTATTAGGCATGAGAGTTAGTTAGGAGGTTAGGATGGAGTGAGAACAGGTCATGCTTTAGATGACCTAGTCTCAAGGTGACTCATAGGGTAAGAAATGGTCTTAGGGCGAGGTGTCTAGGTGAGGTGTCTAGGTGAGGTGTCCAGGTGAGGTGTCCAAGGTGAGGTGTCTAGGTGAGGTCATTAATTTAAGATAAGTAATTTATTTTAAATTAAATTAATAAGGTGTGTAAGTGTTTAGAAGGGGATGGGGGGGTTGACACAATATTGGTGTCTACACATGTATCTATATCTACCTATATCACACTCTAATAGAAGCGTGAAATACATTTATGTGTAGAAATAACTGATATGTTATCCATCAACATGAAACTAACAACATATATGTCAAGGAACTAGTAAGATAAGTACATACCCAATATATTTTAAGATTTTTGAATGTTTTAATTTTTTTGGTTTTTTTGAAATTTGTGATAGATTGTAACCTTATGTTAGATATTTTACATTGATTTAATCATAGTTTTATAAGATAAAAAGGTACATAGCATGTTGCTCCTCATGTTTTACATGTGTAGTAGAAGAACTGATGCTATAATTTGGAATATGGATCAATTTTTCTTCATGAGAAAAAGAAATACCTTGTTAATTTTGGTCATTGTTATTCTATTTGATATAACCAAAGAGTGCCCAGTGTAAATGCATATGAAGATGAGGTAGGCATAACCCAAACCCTTGTTTGAATCAGTTTAGGACCATAAGCAATTGGTAGTGTTATGTTTCCCAACGAGTCTTTCCAACTAACTTTCTTTTGCAAGTCTTTTAGATTAAGCCAACCTATTGAAAATGTCTTATATTACAAGTAGTTTTTGTTTATGTAGGATCAATATGGTTATGCCAAAAATAAAAACCATCTATGAATAAGGCGACTATTAAATCCTTTTGGCATGGATTTTTTTTTATTTGTTTACTTTGAAGTTTTTTTTTTTTGCATTGTATGCTATTGACACTTATGGATCCTTCTTTGAATGATCATGCAAATGATTTTTAAATATTTCTATTTCTAGTAATCACTAGGTCATGAACCTAATTCCTTGGAAGATCATCAAATATAATATTTTGGTCATTGATGAGGTCTTGGATCTTATCTTCAACGTAAAACATCTATTCATAGAATACCCAAGGCCTTAGTGATAGTCATAATAAGCATTTACATCATATCCTTTAGGTATAGGTATACTCATATCAACCTCTATAGGATGAAGGAGACATATGAGATGACATTCTACAAGCTATGGCAGTAATGAAGTGAGAGACTTAAGAAAACATGAAAATTCTCTTCGTGGTGCATTGGATAAGATAATTTTCTTAGCTTTTTTTAATAGTGTATTAGTTGATATTGTGTTCCTTATATGAGATATGGGATGATCTATACCTTGCTCATATTTCCCCAACCCTTATCCTTTGTATCCATATTTTAGTAACTATCAAAGGCCAAAATCATGTTTATAGGATTACAACATAGAATCATTTGTTTGTTAGACCATTGCATGATTTTTGAAGGGATTAGTAGCCACTGGACATGTGTAAATAAATCCTTAATGATTGAATGTTAAGTACATGTGCAAAGTAAATGGAACTAAATACATTTTATGTATCCAAGGTCATCTCAAAAATATATTATATTTTGAATCACTTACCATAATGTATCATAAATTAGGTAGTGTACGAGGTCCCACAATAATATTCAATGTTATTTGTCCCAATAGTCATCGTGAAATATTATCAAACCCCTTGATGCTCATATTAGAGTATTCCAAATCTAAAGGTCTAATGCCAATTAAGGAGAGAAAGGATATGTTGTAAATGTTGAGTCCTGAACCATTGTCCAAAATAACTCATTTTACCATTTTATTGCAAACACACACTTGAATGTATAATGGTAAGCAATAATTTTTGAAGTCTTGTAGTGGTAGATCTTCTTTTTCAAATGATATATTATGTTTAATTTATTTTATATAATTTAACATAGAAGCCACATATGAGGGTGACATATTACTTGGAATAAAGGTCATGTGTAATGCATCCAAAAGGACATCCTTGTAATGAGATGAATGGTGTATCAAGTCTACAAGTGAAGTTTTAACAGTAATATCATTGGAAGAGTTTGTGGCATGGTGACATCTAAATACCATCTCTATAGTATTACAAAAGGAATTATGACTAGCACTGCAAGTTATGTCAAAAGGATTATATATTTCATCTTTAATCATATGACGTGGGAACCCCCTATTTAATGGGAATTAAACCTATTAGCCATGTAAATGTGTTTTAAAACATATATGATTTCGATTTAATTTATCGACTTCTAAGTTGAATCTCATAGAAGGGTTGTAATTTTTTGTTTATTGGTAAAGTGGGATTTTATATTGCAATTTACATGAGAAGTGGAGCCTTCCCGTAATTCATATAATAATATTAATAGCACTTAAATTTTTTATTGTGCATATATATATATATATATATATATATATATATATAATGTAATACATAGTCCAATATAGTCTTAAATTTTCCAATATCGATAACTCATGAACATAGTTAATGCCCAAATGCCACACTATAAACTTATGTTGAGATGTTCCCACAACACTTGTTCTCACAATAAACATGTTAATGATTGTATTTCTCTTTTTTTATTGTTACAAATATCTTATCATGAATTCATGACCATATTTACAATTGGAACTCATCAATTTGGGCTACCCTTTCACTCTCAAGATTTTAGGTGGCTCAATAAAAAAATTCTCATTCAATCTGTGACTAAGGGAAGGAAACTAAATGGAGGAGAAGAGCAAGAGGAATCACTGAAGCAAAAGTGATCTATCATCATATATTTACTACCAATTTCATCATTAATGAAGTCTGTAATTCTATTAGAGAGGTAGAAGTGCAATGAAATGAATAAATTATTCGCACAAATGTGTTATGTGCTACCAAATCCAAAAATGAAGGTATGAAAACACCACCATGTTATATCTCAATATGAATTTAAAATCCTCTATACTTTTGTTTTTGTTTTTTATTACTCTTAAACACACTTAATGTAATCTTTGGTGTGGTTAGAAGTCTTAGATGCTTATGGAGAAAAAAATCAAATGTAAAAGAACAAAGAGCAACAACTTGTTACTAACATTCTCCAAGATTTTTTTTACAGAATGACAAGGCTTCCATTATAACAGACACCATAAAATATATTCAATCTCTCTATCAAGGGATTATCTTACATTTTAAGAAACATGTAGGTACAGTGTTCCCCAATTGAATAGACAACATTTCCCTTCTCCTTAAGTCTAAAGCAATGATCTCGGTGGCTAAACCCCATTAAACTGTGTGAATGGGGAGCATCTGTTACTTTCAATTATTTTATTCATAGAATAACATGATATAAAATTAATGGATACATTTGTTTCTATCATAGAGAGAATAATATTTATGTCTTCACCTAAAGGTAGGTTCACATATATTATAAAGTTACCTTAACATTACAATTGAAAAACTATATACATATAACATTTTATTTGAAGGAAATGATTTTGTCCTTGACAAAAATGACAACATAGAGTTGTGGGATTTTGTTAAAGAGAAGGGAAATGCTCAACATGGGAGATTGGATGGCTATTATGATGACAAGGAGACTATTTTGAGAATCTTTATTGGTGAAGATGGATCAAGGTTGTTCAACAAGGAGGACATAGGGTAAATTTGAAGCCATTTAATGTAGTGAACACATTTAGAGGGAGATCCAATTCTAGATGATCTAATTTTGATGCATGATGCATCAGGTCCATCAATATTTACCTTCATATCTTCTATTACATGATTCTACTCATCCTTGGCATTGTTATATGTATAATTTTGCACCACCTTTTTACTAATGTTTAATAAATATGGCCTTATCATTATAAGATGTGTCACAGAGTAGGAGCCTCTCCATAGGTCATGCTACCACCTATCCGAATGTCAGTGACACGTATTCAACTCAAACAAACTACCCTTCCCATGAATCTACCATTCCAAAATTACAGCAACATCTATTTGGCATCTCTAATATCGTGAGATGAATCTAAGGGCTTTACACCTCAATAATATGCCTACTGCATTTAAAGAGATCAAGCATTTATATTTAATTAAAAATCCTCTCATTATGTTTATGAATTTGTTTAACAAATTTGATAAAGTAGTTGAGATAGCAAACCAAAACAACTATTACAAATTGGAACCCAAAATGAGTGATAGATGCATCCATATTGCACATATTGATATAAAAGGAAAAAACTTGATTTTCAAATTATAAATATTTTTGAAATAAAAAAATAAGCAATGAGGAACAATAAAATAGGAAACCCTAAATCAACATAGGGTTTTAAGACCAAAGCTCAAGTTCACCAAATGTTTAACTCTAAATTGGATATGGATCCTAATGGGATAGATAGGGTTAATAATATAGAAATGAATAAGCATAAGGGTGATAAATAGATCTATAATAGGCTAATTAATTAAAAAAATTAGATATGATATATACTAAATTTATTATACTAAGATATGATAAAAATAGGAAACACAGTTATTTTATATATTTCAATGATAATTAAAAATAAGATACTTATTTTGTTATAATGTTAGCACAGATTTGGATTTGGAACAAGTAGGAAGAAAACTAGAATAATATTTTAGAACAATCAGCAAATTATAGATTAAGTACCTTTATCACCTCAGAAACATGCATCAACATGTTATGGTTACATCAATGCTATTATCTAGATCAGACATAGGTGTCTAGTATGGAATACTTTCTAAAAGTAGATGCAACCACCTAGATTCTTCTAGGTTTCATGTCACCTTCACTTTGATGCACTCAGATCTAGGTCATGGATTGTCACTCATAAAATAGCAAAACCCTTGTTCTTCATCTTCATATTGGCTATGGTAAAAATAGATTAGTGGATACATGGTGTTAAGCTTACCCAAAGATCCCTCTATCAATGAATGTTGCCTACATATCCAATACTTTGAAGAGGGCCTTAGACTTATGTAGATTTCCCATACGTGTTAGCTCATGTGTGAATCATGCAATTTGTGATAAGTAAATACAATAGTGGCATAGCTTTTAACTTGGTAATTATAGATCTTGGGTTACTCTTTCAGTACTTTAGACCTATAGATGTCTTGTCCCTATGACTAATATAGATATAGGAGAAAATAGGGAAGCTTTTACTCACTTGAGTTCTTGATTGAATGCTTTTTGGTATGAATGTTAGGTGAGAGGTAATAATTTGCTAGGTGAGGAATGAATGAAGGTTGATATTATATTTATACCAATCCTATTAGAGAATATCTCACATTAAATAAATTAGTCTGACCTTTAGGATACATTTCATTTGTGAATTGGATGACTTTAGGGCATTGAATGCTTGTGTTGGGTAAGGACACTTGCATTGACATAGGTGTCTGACTGGGATGTAAATGTCTAGGAAGCAAAAATTAGGTACAAGTCCAGAACTTGCATAAGTGAAAAATAAGAAGGTTTATATCATTCTAGGCAAGATATGAGGCCTAGGTCATTATTTTAATATTGGTCATACTAAGAGATAGGAAATAAGCATAGAGAAATAGCAGATGCAAAACTCATGGAAGTGGGAAAGGTTTATAACTAAGAATAACAACCAAGGTTTGTATTTTCTAAGTGTATAAGACTAAGGTGCTATATAATTCCTAAATATAATCTACAAAACCTAAAGAGTCAAATGTGTTACTAGTAGTATGTAAAATTTACTAAAGCATTATATGCCAACCTAAACCATTAATATTATGAAGGTATTAATTATTGTGACTATGGGTTGTAATATTCATTTTATCCTATTAAAAATAAGTACTTTATTTGGATCATATAGATTAGACCTTACTAGGTGATTTAGCTTGAATAAACACAAGAGGTTGAGATAAGACTACCTTAGGATGTGGATGAGTAGATTTTATAATTCTAGATGTATTCATTTGAGCTTGTATGATTTATTGTTTCGGTGTCACTTTGGGTAATACCTCATGTTGTTGTATAGGTGACTCATAAAATGTACATAATTAATAAAAATTATTTTATCATGTACAAAATTTAGACATTGATGTAGTGTGGATGGGTTATATCTTGTTTGATTAAGGTAAGGAAATCTAAGTAATATATCATATGTGTTGTTATTTGACAATACATGAAACCATAATGGAAATTTCTTAGGACATAAAGTGATAGGTAAGGTGATACCCCTGAGAAGTGTCTATATAAGACCATTATAGTCTTTAATAACCTTGGTTATACTGATAAAAACATTTTTAGTGTTTTTTATATTATAGATAAATTACACCATGCATATTTTTAAGCTCAAACCATTGTCAACCATAATAACATTTGTTAATGTTGGATGTGAATCAATGAAAGCTTATATTAATAATGGTATATTTTTTTAATAATTTACTAGAATATCATGGTCATAGAATTTAATATAAATAACCTCTTCACCTACACCTGTGACCACACTTATGAAAACATATAAGACATAAGAATTTGAAACCATTTATTATTTTTAGATGCCACCATTTGAACATTATCTTTATTTTTAGTATCATGATTAAAAAGTGGATTGGTAAATACTATTAAATGTTAATTAGGTGTAACAACTAATTCATTCAATGGACTATTGTGTCCTTCCTTATGAACAACATTACTATTATTTATATCTTGAATCTTTTCTCTTAATACAAAATATTTATTAGTGATAGGACCCAAATATATATGATAATCACAATATCCAATCACATAATAATGTTTAGTTAAAATTGAAGATGAATCAAACTCACATTGTAGAGGTAAAGAGATCATATTACATTCAATAAATAATTTAAGTACTTGGTGAGGACTCTCACCTAACCATGCAAATTGTCTACACTCTTGATAAGGAAAAGAAACCATGTCTAGTGGTTTTGATACCAGTGTTACCACATGCTTGGTCTCATTATTAGAAAATAAGGAAGGAGTATCATTGGCTTTGGCATTGAATGTATATTTATCTTGATATTTGAGGCCATTATAGATATGGATAGTAGACCCATATTTAATCATATTGGCCTCTAAAATATTTATTCATTGTTTTTAAATTGTATGACAAAGTTCATTGAAATATGGATACGTGTTAAACTTATCTTTGATAAGTTGAAGAAAATTTTGATATAAAATAATTTATAACTCAATTTAAAATAATTGGTGAGACATCTTCATAATTATAATTTTTAATTTAAGCACATAGTCACTAATAGGCTCATTCAGTCCTTATTTAAGCCATTCAAGTTATGAAAACATGACATTTTGGCTAATGTTAACAAAAAATGCACTAATAAACTATTGTCTATAGAATTGAAAAAACACATTGAGCCCGATGGTATATCACAAAACCATTTCAAGGCATAGTCCTTGATAATTCTAGGAAAAATCTTAGTAAACATTTTATCATTTCATACATAGTTAAAACATGAAGTGTAAAAATGTATATGATGATATGATGTGAGGATTAAACTTGCCATTTAATACTTCAAACTTAGGTATAATGAAACCACTAGGAAAATGGTAGATAAGGATCACATGAGTCAATAGGTTGTGTAATATATCATGAGAAGTAATTGTGTGACTTGATCTTTGAGACCATTGAGAAAGTTGTTGAATTTACATGTGTATAAATACATACTCTATTAGTTTTACCATGACTAAATAATTATGTTGTGAAGTGGGTCAAAAATGTCGAGAAATAATATGAGGTACAAAATAAACATTAAGCCAATCATGAATATACATAGCAACATGCATAGAAATAATATATGGGGGCATAAAGGTAAGAACAATAGGATAAATAGCCTCATGAACTAGTGTAGAAGGATCACATCTAGTAATTGTATTGTAAACATTCAAAGATTCATATATACTGTGTACTTATCCAAATATAGATTTCATATCTAAACTCAACTTATTATGTTCCTTTCTAGCAACATAAATCATGGCATAATTTTCTCTAAGAAATGGTAAAATATTTTTTTCAAATCAAGATACATCATGTTTATTTATAGTAGTAAGTTTTGAAACATAATCATCATTATTAAGATTTGAGTTGGCATCACATGTATTATTATTATAAACACTGGCATCATATGTATTAGCATTGATACCACAACTATTATCATTTTTAATATGAATTTTCATCATTCACATTTGTAACATTTGTATTATCATCATCAATATTCACTATTTTATTTCATTAAAAAACATGAGTAGCAAGCAAAATAATTTAAAGCAATCAATATGTATACCACACAATCTTTCACTTTGCCTAATAGGTGTTGTAGATCCAGATTTTTTAACTAACATAAGATAGAAACATAGAGAGCATAAAATACATTAGGGATAATGATATTTTAATAAAAAATAAAAACCATATATGAATCAAATATGAAAAAATCATAAAAACAAAACCAAGAGAGAAAAAAAACCCTAAGATTGGATATTCAAAAAGGAAAGGTTCACCAAAATGTAAGCATAGAATAGAAAACAAATTTTCAAAACACAATGCCAATTACTACAAATAAGGCATACGAGAATATATGATCTAAAAAAAGAAAATAAATATCCTCCCTAGTGTGGAATGAATGGAGGTAACCTGAACTTAACAAATTGATAGATATAAATGACTAAATAGAGATATGCATACATGATTTCTAATTTATCTAAGTTTTGATAGTAATTGAGACGTTAAAAATAGGTTTGAAGAGTCCAAAAGAGACTATAAAAATGGTAGTGATCTAAGATGGTGAAAATTATTGGACTATACTGAAAAGGGTTGTGACAAAAAATTAAATTTGAAAGAGCCAGGGATATCTAAAAGTGGTCATGCAAGTCCAAATAATGCCTTTTAAGCAACTCGAGGTTTGAAATTTTCTAAAACCATTTATCAATAGAAAAAATACAAAATAATCTATTTGATACAAAGAATAATACGCACAACTATAAAATATCTTCTCCTTATATGTAGCCTTAATCCATCAAAAATATCTAACAATGCATCCAATAATTAGGGAAATATTTAGGGTTAGTGGTATGGGATCCTAAACTGGGTTGACATACATATCAATGCTAAGAAGTAGTGTTGGATATAATTATATTACATGTGAGTGACCCATCATAATTTGAGAGAAGCATCCACTTTATCTCCCTATGTACACAAATATAAGCATATGATTTTTCACTAATGCAATCCTTATTTGGCACAAGTATGCAGCCACAATATTTTAGTAGATAAAAAGTAGACTATGTGAACTCCTTGAAAAATGTACAATAGATAGGCTCAATTCACAACTTAATAACTTGATTAGTATATGATAAATGGCTTAGGGAATTGATTTAACCTTTTAGGGTTTTACATGTGTAATTAGTTAAATAAATATGCAATAATTGAGTACTAATTTTTTATGACCTTTGACCTTGTTTGACTTTATAATAAAAGCAATAAATAGGCATAAATAGAGACTTATCTAAAAATTGACTATCACAGATGATCTGAGTTTTAAAATTTGAGATCTAGGTAGTAGTCTATGTTGTCAAAAAGATTCTATTATTCATCTGCTCACCAGACAGTAGTGCCCAGTTTGGATAGTAGCACCATTTGTGTGTAGAGTCCTTAATGTGGTGTTAAATATCCCCTTTGCAAGAGTGTTCTTATTTTTATGGATTACCTATGCTTGTGTCTATATGTTTTGTTCATGCATGATCAAAACCTAGAGCTCTATGTTGTACCTGAAAAACCTAATTTGATGTACAAACCCTAATCTCCTTGAAAGTATGACATGAGCAATAATTTTGAGTGTGTTAATAGGATGGATTCGACATCCTCAACACCACATAGGTAACTCAAACAATACTCTGAAGAGGGGTCAAGTTCGATGTAATTTTCCCACCTATTGCTTGATGTATATGCAAGTGATGATATTATGAGAGTGGCCTTGGATGCCTTGAATGTGCTTGAGATTTAAAATTATTGAAAACTAGACTTTGGGTTGTTGTAGATGGTAGTATGCATAAAGTAGGTTAGAATAAGGATTAAATACCTTGATTTTGCACAACTTTGTCTTTGGTTTGATTAACTTTTGTATCTATGTTCCATCTCTCCTATAGAGGTGGATTAGACTTGTATTTATAGTGTTTTGTTGCTTGTGTGGATAAGAAAATGAGCTTAGGCAGACCTTATGAGGGGCACACATTTGAAAAACTATCCATTGGGAAGAGTTAAGGCTAAGGAAATTAGCACCTAATTGGGGACACTAGCTCCATGTGGTTGTAGTGTCCCAAATGTGGCACTAATGTCCTCTTTATAGACTACTAAACAAATTAGATTGGGGTCTGAGATGATAGTTTTGGGATTGTGTTTTGACTGGATGTAAGTGAATGTGATCTATTTAATGATTAGAAATGTAAGTCTAATTCTCAAGGAAAGGTTTATGGCTAGCCTAGGGATAGGTTAACTCAAGCGACACTCTTAGCATTTAATTAGCATATTTAGGTGATTAAATTTGCCCTCCTTATGTTAGTAATGCAACAAAGTGAAATGACTTGTATAAAGGAAAAAGAATCATACTTGGACTTACCATGGAAGTGAAGCTTGTGTAGTTGAGTTTGAATATGTAAATTTGGGTCTGTTTATGTGGAACATGATCCAAAGTAATTACCTATAATGAAACATGTAAATATTGGTCCTTACTTAAGAGATGATCAAAATCAAAAGACTACTGAAATGAAATAAATGAGTAAAGTTGAGTGAAAAGAGAGGAAAGGAATGAATACACCTCATTGGGTATATGAACCAATGTATGAACCTGGTGATAACTTGTGTGTGTGAATGTGCATAGTGATCATATCATTGAATAACTTGAATTAAGTTGATGGCTTGTTCAATCTTTATATGGGTGGCTCAAGAAATCAATCTGGTTTTGACTCCATCATTACCCACCCCTACTCGATGGATCTCGATCTCTATGAATAGCTTGGATAAGACTGTAATTGTGTCAAACCCTCTCATATAGGTGGCTCAATAACTCAAGTAGTCCATGAATTCATCATTTCCCCTTGTGTGAAGTAGATGCATCTATAATTTTATTGTTCAAAGTGCTAAAAATATCTGAGTAAACCTAACTATGTATTCAGCTCTATACCCATTTGGGTATATTAGGAAAATTTGGACCACTCAAGAATGCCAACCACCACAGATGGAGTAAGGAATGAATTTGGTGACAACCTAAAATGTGATAGCAAGTGTATATGATGTAGATAATGACATGGAATTTACCATTCCATCTAATCAACCTATCTGAAGTTGAGTATATTGAAAACAATGTACCATGCACATGCCCCCAATCTGGTATCTGAGTATATTGAATCTAAATCAAGTATGTAATAGATGAACCTGTGTAACTAATTTTAATGTATGATTTATCATACTACACATGATTCCCCTAAATTTGAGAAACTGGTATGAATCTAAGTTGAAATGATTAAATCTAAATAGAACTACAAAACTTATAACTGTATCTATGAAAATCTATAATGTACCTAGTGTATTGGTCTGAATGATCTAGAATATCTTGAAGTTGAGGCTATTAGGTAGTAGTGCCCTTTAGTGTAAAGTATCACCCTATGGCACTAGTGTCCCAATCTAGGTGCTAATGACTACTTGGTCTAATTTTTGTGTGATTTGAACTAACTGCTAAGTCTGTGTTTTGTTTTATGTCTACCATGAGTTTATTATTTGAAATTGAGCCTATGTGTTGAAATGTATCTGTCAAAATCAATTTAGGATCCTAATCTATATGACAAACCCATGTGAATGCCCCTTATTTTTATGGTCATTATGAAACCTATGTAATAAATTCCCTCTAAAGAAGTATCTCTACAAAATGTGTTAGCCAGATCATGTACGTGATATTATAATATAATGTACAAACATAACATCAGAATGTAAATGTATCTATGCATAAGTAGGTAATGTATGATTTATGTTATAATATATCATTGCACAAGGGTGTCAAGATAGATGTAATCAATGTGTATAGCATCAAATCTGAGTAACTACTTAGGGGGATGGAGTATGATGTCCATCATAGCACCCAAGTAGGAAGGGTAGATAAATGGGATCCCTCATGGCATTAAAAATTGGTGTGTGTGTAATAATCAAATACAATTGTCATGGTGTAGAAGAATACAAGGAAATACACATAAAAACATGTGAAACATGTAAAAGGTAGGCCAAAGGGACATAATACAAGGGACATGGTTACATGTCTCTAAATCTAAGAATGAAGACATACAAGGACATGTTCAAATGTCCACATATGTAAGCAACAAACAATTTGGTGAAGAGACACATAGAAGGGAATGTTCAAATGTATGCATATAGAAGTAGGAAAGATCACACACAAGGGACATGGGCACATGTCCAAGGCATACAAATAGAGAAGTGGCATAGAATCCAAAGAACAATGGCATATTCAAATGCCCTCAAAGATGGAAGAAGTAAAGGAACACAATCAATTCTAATCTAGGAACTAGAAATGAAAGCATGTATAATTGTGTAATACAAATTTATGTAGATGCTAAGATGTATATATACTAAGTCTAACTAGTGATAGTCAACAAAAAATCTAAGAAATAAGGAGCGATGATCAATATGAGGATAAAGCAATGCATAAACTAGAATGTATAGTATGTAAAGATAAAACTCGATTATAGTAACTATGTATGATATTCTCCCAAGTGGGTAGATGTAATAATATATAATCCTGGATTAGTGTAAATGCCCCCAATGGGTATATGATAGTTGGTCTAGATTATTGTAGTGGATTGGAGTCCTATATGGAACTACAAACACTCGACAATACCAAGTGAAGCATACGTGTATAATAAAACTAACCATACTAGGATAGCTAGCAATATGTAATATCTGAAAAGTAGTAGAAATGTAAACATAGTAATGCATACAATCTATAAAAAAATATTTTTTAAATATTTGAATGTTTTTGAATTTTGACATGTTATATTATTTTTGTGTTTTCTAAGAATAAACTATGTACAAGCAAATAGAAATAAACTATGTACAAGGAATGAGAGAGAGAACGAAGTATGTACAAGGGTAGGAACCATACTGACCAATGAGTCTCATGGGAGACTCACTATCACTATGGCCTGTGTCAAAAATAGGAATGTAATCTCTCATGTAGTTTGATTTCTATGTTGTAATTCAATGTTGTTGTAGTAGGAATTTGATTATTGTTCCTCATTAGAATCATAACATTATTCCACATCAAAATCACAATACCCTAGTGTGTTAGAAGGAATTGCCTCATACTATGGATTTGACCTTGCTGAATTATGATTTATAAGATTGATTGTGATTTTTCCCTTTGAAATTGTGCTTGTTGTAGACATACGATGTTGTGTAGTCTCTTTTTCTAGAAAGCCTTGTTTGATAATGCTTATTGGTTAAGCAGGATTTTAAATTTGCAACTTAAGCTCTTCCTATTTTGGTAATAGTTCTTATGTATCTAGATGTTTTGCCTTGATAAAGTGTGTCTATGATCGATGTGCCTTAGGATGTTCAATGAATCCCAAACCTTGTTGACCAATATTATCAATTACTAGAATAAGAGCAGTGATGCCTTGTGCTTGATTGCCCAAACCTTGACCATAATAATCATACTATTGTAGATACTTTTGACCAAACCCATACCATATTGAATGTTCAGCCTCCTTTTAGAGAGGTATATGTACTGGATTTATCTATGTTTGTTGTATTATTTCTTGTTATGATTGTGCTTTTTGAACCTTTTGTTGTTTAGATTTATGCTTTGGTAACCATTTTTGTATTGTTTTTGAATTTGACCCTTTTTAAATTTTTAGATGTGTCATTGTATGTATAGATGATGTGTCATTGTGTGAGTCATATTTATTCATTATCTATTGTATTTTCCATTTTAATGCTAAGCATGAATTTTTGTGATGTCCGTGCATTCTATGATATGCATAAAAATATCTAGATCTCCTCATTGGGTTTAGACGAGGTATGTTGATCAACTTAGCTTTAATCATTTCCCTTAGTATCTCAATTGAAATCTTATTTGACCTTTGAATTATTTTTTAATCATTTTTTGTAGATGTACTTTTTTGTGATTTTTTGTTTTGATATGTAACATTATTTGCCACAAATTGACTAGTTGATGATGTATAAACATGATTTACACTATTGTGCCTTGAAAGCCTTTGTCTTGTAAATTATTTTTTCAATGTTGTAATATTTTCATGTAGTAATTGATTTTGATTTTTTAAACTTGTAATTATCTTGCTCATACTGATAATTTGATCCCTTAGAGTTTCACAAGTGTAAACCCTAGCTATTTCTAATTGAACATGTAGGTACACACCCTATAGGGAAGAGGTGTGAATACACTGAGTAGGGAAATTAGTGACAGTGTTATAGGTTATGTCATCTCATAGAGGAATGATAGTGTGGACCTAGTTATAGGGTAAGTAGCTATCACCCTCATAGAGATGAGGAGGAGAAGGATATTTTTTCCTGTACATAAGATATGACATTGAAACCTGAAACATAGTTGTTAGCTTGTATGCTAAATATTTTATGTGTGTATGGGTTTTCTTGGTAATGGAATTACATATAGGAGAAAGATAAAATGCTATGAGATATGACATATATCTTAATTGATATAAAACATCATCTATACATGTGTTTATGTCTTTTCTAAGTTCATTCTGAATTAGAGGGAACAAGCATGTAAATGAAAGTATTAGACTTTGCAACAAAAAGTGATTGATTTCTTCTATCATTATGATAATGACTATATGAATTAGAAGGTACATAAATATAAAATCTAAATTTTGGAAATAAAATCTAAGTATAAATAAAAAGGGATACAAACCTCAAGTGTGTCTAAGGTTAGGGTTTTTTTAATCTAGGGTTTCTTTGCACCAATTTAAATTCAATTTTAAATAAATTGAAAACCTAATCTGGAACTGATTTTAATTAGCTTGGTTGTCTAAAAAATTATAAGTATTCATCCCTAAATTTATTGCACAAAATTTGGATGAATGCAAGCTAAGGTTTGAAGCAATATTTGAAGTAAGACGGGTTCACCAAATGATATAAACTTTTAGGGTTTTATATGTGTAATTACTATGTTTAGTTAAAGGGCCGAAATGCCTAAATTAGTTAAATAAATATGCAATAATTAAGTATTGATTTGTTATGAATTTTGACATTATTTGACTTTCTAATAATATCAATAAATAGGCATAAATAGAGACTTAGCTAAAAACTAATTCTTGTGGATGATTTGGGTTCTAAAATTTGAGATTTGGGTAGTAATCTGTGTCATCAATAAGATTTTATTATTTGTCTACTCACTAGATAGTAGCACCCAGTTTGGACAGTATGCCATTTGTGTGTAGTGTCCTTAATGTGGCACTAATGTCCCATTTTTGGGGTTATTCCTATTTTTTTGGAGCACCTTTGCCTATGTCTATATGTTTTGTTCTTATGTGTTTGAAACCTAGAGCTTTGTGTTGTACATGGAAAAATTGACTCAATATGCAAACCCTAATCTCCTTACAAGTATGGCATGAGCAATCATTTTGAGTGTGTTAGTAGGATGGACTGGACATCCTTAATACCCTATTATGTAGATAGTTGCTAACATACCAATATTTTGAAGAGGGATCAAATCTGAAGTAGTTCACCCACCTAGTGCTTGATGCATGTGCAAGTGAATGCTAGCATGAGAGTAGCCTTGAATACCTTGAATGTGCTTAAGCTTTGAAATGCTTAAAATTTGGACTTAGGGCTATTTTATATGGTCATAGGATAGAATAGGGATCAAATACCTTGATTTTGCACAAATTTGTCTTTGCTTTGAATAGTTTTTGAATCTATTTTCCATCTCTTCAATAGAGGTGGATTAGACTTGTATTTATAGGGTTATATTGCTTGTGCAGATAAGAAAATGAGCTTCGGCTGAACTTAGGAGGGGCACACATTTGAAAAAATATATGTTATGAAGATTTAGGGTTAAGGATAGTAATGCCCAGTTGGGGACAATAGTGCCCAATTAGGGACACTAGCGCCATGTGATTGTAGTGTCCTAAATGTGGTGCTAATGTCCTCTTTACAGAATACTAAGAAAATTGGATTGGCATCTCAAATGATAGTTCTAGGACTATTTTTGACTAGATGTAGGTGATTGTGGTATGTTGAATAACTATAAATGTAAGTCTAATGCTCAAGGATAGGTCTACAGATAGCCAAGGGATAGGTTAACTCAAGTGACACTCTTAGTATCTAGTTACCACTTTAGATGATTACAGGGATGCATGTATATATAGGCATCTTTGAATTTAAATCAAAAAACATTCATGTGTAAGATGATTGTGGAAAGATGTGTGACAATCAAGGCATGAGAAAATATGTCGTGATAGCACACATGACCCACAAACAACTTGACCACTTTCAAAATGATCCAAAAAGGGTCAATCTATTTTCAAGACATTTTGAAACTATGAAGGAATAAAATCCATGAAATAAAGACCAAAATGAACTATGGGATAACCAGGTGGATTCTGAGGTAGAAAAATGATAGATATGAATGTGTTTATAAACAAATTTAAATGATGTAAGACTGATAATGTTTTAATGTGAAGGGAAAGTGTACCAAAAAAAACCTAGAGTAATCAAATAAACTAAATGTACAAATTCATGGCAAATTATTACAACTAAATGACAAGTATGAAAATTTAGTGTCTACACTACCAAAACTAGGTGTACCAATTTCAATTATAATTTTATTGATTTTAGTAGGTCATTGATTAATTGGGCACTTATCCATATACACTTATCCTTTTCCACATCTATGAAAGCATTGGAGTTATTGTGGGAGCTTTAGGAGAATGGAATATTTATTATAGTATCCCCATTTTGTTTGTTTTACTTTTAGACACCTAATATTAGTGTGAGGGTATTTATTAGTTGTGGAATTACGTTATTCTAGGGTACACGTGTGTTTGTCAATTATTAGATTATGTTAGTCTTTTATTGGCACTTTTTCAAGTTGTCACAATGTCCATTTCCCCTATTTTATCTCTCTCTCCTCCCTTCCATGTATTTCTTGGTATTTTGGGACTTTGTCCAAAATTGTATATTGTATGATTTTTGGATTGGGCCATTTTGACCTTTTCTTAGGTTTCATGTGCCTTGTTTCCTTGATTTTTGATATTTATTTCATATTGTATGTCAAATTGCACACCAATAGGGTCCTAATTTGAAATTTTAAAGTCTTTACATACATAGTTGCATTAGTGCACATATAAGAATGAATGAACATGAAATGATTGAGCAAGACACAAATTATATTTTCTAAAGATCAATTATGGAAGTGCAAGAGTAGTTAATTCAAGTATTTAAGGTAAAATTCAAGAAAAAATGAGGAATTTACTTCTTTTCCATGCATTCATTCTATAAAAAGTCATATAGGACTAGGCCCTACTTTCATTGAACTACTTGCTGACATGTATTAAGTGTTACTTGCTAAATTTGTTCCCCATTTAGGGGCTTGACAATTATTGAGGTATAACTTAGGCCCCTAAATATATCCTTCATTTTTTATAGTATATGATGTTCTATTAGGGTTTTGGAGAAGGAGATCATATCCCCAAGGATAATTTTTGAAACATAAGTGAGGTTTTGGAGCCCTAAAGAGAACAAACATATGATCATCAAATTAAGTTTTACATATGCACTTCACCAAAAAATGACCTTACACTTATAAAATCAACAATATTCTTTGGATAAATCCTTATGCTTCTTAAAGAGTTAGTACACTTTGATTTTTATAAGTTTTGTTCACCTTACTCGTACTTATGTTTTGTTCTTTTTTTACGACTCTCTTTAGATCTATGACAAAATAAAATATTCCTCTTGAACGCCCTTTATCATTTATTACTCCATCAAAAAGAATATTTATTAGAATTAAGTCTAATATATTGTTTACACCTATTTATATCTAGTTTCAATGTTTTATGGGTTATGTATTTCCCATTGATATAAAAAATGCTTTCCCAAAAACATATTATATAAAGTGCTAAACTGCTTCCTATTAATAACTATGATATTGTTTTAACCTTTTAAGACTTAGTTTTATGTAAATCCTATGTTTTTAAAAGGTTTGAGTATAACAATAACTTGGAATGAAAACTTGAAAGAATTGATTTGACAAGCCTTTCCCGAAATATCAAGGATATAGATATAGAGAACTTAGCTGGAGTAAAATAGGTAATTTTGTGGCTCAGGAGGTTAAAAGAGGCTGGAGAAATAGTCAAACACCTTTTGTTCAATTATTGTAGTTATAATTTGGCTTCAGACAGTATCACCCTTAAGTGGATAGTAGTACCATGCGGTCCTAGTGTCCAATTATGGTGCTAGTGTCCCCATTGGAAGAGTTGTCTGGAAATTTTAGGGAAGTTGCAGGAGGTTTTAGGGGACTTGTAGGTGGTTTTATGTTTTTCAGAAGCTCCCCTATGTCACTATTTTTGTTGAATATCTTCCAAAACCCTAATGAACACCTGCACAAATGAAACAACAACCATGTCAAATGCAAAATAAAGGGAAAAATGTGGTTGTGAGATATTACAATTGCATGGAGCAAAACTCCTGTTGTCCAATCCACTTCCTATATTAACCCCAATACTAGGGGTCTCAGATTACATGTAGTTCTCCCTTAGGTAACATGCATAATCAATGCACATAGTATGCTAGAATGACTTTTGCTTAGGCCCTTCTTTGATCAAGCATGCAATGTCTAAATGTAATAGTTGAGTAGTATGCAAAGTATTGAGTTGTACTATTGATTGATTTTATGTAATTATGTGCCAAAATAGTAAGTATTAGATTTAAAATGCCTTGTGAGGTTCTTTATAAATAAGGAACTTTGATTTTAATGTAAGACTTTGTTCGTTGGTCTATAAGTCATAAAAGAGATATAAAAACATAAGAGAAGGCTCAAGGTAGGGTTAGGACCCAAAACATTGGAGAAAATGACCGTCAGATACTAGAGCCATAATTGGACACTAGTGCCACATAATGTTACTACTGTGGTAATGGTGTTAGTGTTTCGTGGCCTAAAAATAGAGTTAAGACCAAGCAAGACAGGCTAGGGCCCCCTGTGACTAGGAAGAGGTGACTCAAGACCATTGGGAGTACAACAAATATGGAAAACAAAACATAAGAAATATCAGATGACCCAAAATGACTATGTGAACAAGAACTATATTCATCACTAAGGCCTTGATGTGAAAGAGCAACAAAAGACATAGTACTTGTGGTTGTTTGACCAAATTAGGGTGTATACAAATGTGGAGAGTAATTAAAAATCATGATTTATCTTCTATTAGAAAATATAAATGTAAGGTGATTAATAGTATGAATGATATGATATTTTTATCGCCAACACTTTCTAAACTTAACCCACATTGATCTTTATTTGCATGGCAATTTCATCATCACCCTTCACATAAAGCCAATGCACTAAAAAATCTAGCTACGAGAGCTTGGTGAATTTATGATGTTGTTTACTTACCGGATGAGATCAAACATTTGACTAGAGTTTACATAAGTAAACAAATTGCTCAGGTTTTCAAATAGGGAAGGAATGCACAAGTTAGAACTCATATTAGGTAGGTCAACAATGAAAGACATGTAACTTTTCTTCCTTACATCGAGGAGATTTCTGAGAATATTTGAAATTTCTTGAGGTGTAAGAACATCTAAACAACCTTCTTACTTCATAAGAAGCTTTAGAGATTGATCCAGTCATCTAGAGAGAACTTAGAACAACTCTTAGAAGTGAAATTTTGAAGATTGATTGTTTTTATGAGAGGTGGTACATTGGGAAGACTAGGCATTCCATTAGTACGAGGATTAAGGAACACGAGGTTGACATTAAAAAAAATGAAAGAGTGGTTATGTTAGCATTGGTAGAGTATTAATATAAGACTAGGCACTATGTTTGCATTGAGAACCCTATAGATTTAGCCATGGAGGATCATTTCTTTAAATGTTATTTGAGAGAGGTGATATAAATTTACAAACCTCTAACATCATGAACATAGATGTTGGTTTTAGTTCCTCCTCTATGCAAATCGCATTTTGCAAACACTAAAACAAAATCATTATTTTATCAATTTTAGTTTCTTATTAGATTTAAATCTATGCCTCTTTTATTAAATTCTAGTTCGATTTTTTAATATGAAAATTTCAATTGATTTTTTTAAATGGAGAATAATCAAATATTATTATTTTAATGCATTTTCAATTATTAATTAATTATTTCATTCATTTTTAACTCTTTTTTTTAATTTTTACGTTGATTTTTTTAATCTGACATCATAACTCTTTAAAATCAACATTTTTAAATATATATTCTACCGTCACTTTATTCTCATTGTAATGATGAATTAGAAAGTGTAATCTAAAACGTTATCTAAAAATTGTGTAAATCGCATATGTTAAATCATGCCACCCACTGAAAAAAAAACTTATAATTACCTTCCATGTCATTTTAACATGAATTTAATTCATCAAGAGAAACTTCTATTGATGTTAATGGGTGTTTTGACTCATCATTAAGAATTGAATGTGAATGAAACATAATCTGAGGGTAATCTCTTTGAAGGATGTTTGACCCCTCTTTTATTCCGCGTAGATGGCACTATAAATTAAACTAGTACAAATGAGAGATGAACACCTATCCTCTCCGCGTTGAAGTCACCATAAGAAAAACAAAAGGCTTACATGTACTAAGTGTTTGTAAGTTATTTATTATTGATTTTTCCAAAGGATGGGGACTAAGGAAACAGGGATAATTATCCGATACCGACGTTGCAACTCAGTTCGACCATGTGGCCTTCCAAAACATCATCATACTACTAGTGTTAAGACGGTGTCATTAATTTCAATTTGTCATTTGTCCCTCCTTTCCACGTTTTTTTGGGTATGATAGTGATCTCAATCCAAGCTTAATACGCTTTCCTCCTCAAATATTATTATATAGTGAACTTATTATTTTTCTAAGGTGGTGTTGCTCGCTCTGGTAATATCAACCGTTTGTTCTAATTTGAATTCAAAGATGGGAAAATATGATGGAAAATTGGTGTGGAAGTTTGTTGATAGTGGGAGCATTCTTATCGTCGTCATTGTGATTAGTGTATTGTGTATAAAAGTTATGGTCATTATTGTTGTAGTAATTAGTATTATGACGAATTTATTTCAGTGAAAATAAATGATGAAATTGTTATTAAGTGTAAGGTGGTGGAATCACCGAGTTTGGATGTCTTTGCCAACCAACTTAAGCTCGATTTAATGGAGATCTCATTATGGAAAAAGTGCGCTCCAACATGAACAATGCTTCTTCTATAAGAAAGAATTGATTAAGAGGTGGCAATGAAATGGGTAACAATGGTGCTCTAGTCAGTTTCACAAAGAAGGGTGAGATATTAGCCCAATTCAATGAGAAGGGTGTTCACAATCATAGTTGATTATAACGAACACTCAAAAACATGTTCACTACTTGCACAACATCAAAATTTACTAACTAAAAGTGTTAAGCATTCAAATCTTGAGATTCAAGCTTTGTGTCTCTCAATTTCTGTTGCTCCACCCTCACTACTCCCCCTACACGCATAATATATAATGTTATTAATGCATATTTTATTTATTAAAAAACAAATTGATATCAATTCATTTTTTATTTTTTCTATACGAACAAAATCGAAAAATATTTATACTTAGAAATTAAACTCTTTTTACGGTGACTACTTAAAACATCTCATCACGCGTTTCACAAATGTTGTTTCATAACACCATTGGAGTTCACACCGAAAGGACATCATTAACCCATGATTATACAGTTTATGGTTTTGGTTCTTAGTTGATTTGATGTTTTCCTTTTCCTTTTTTTTAAAAAATGTAATATAGTATGTAAAAAGGACGTGGTGACATTGATCTGTATTTGATATAAAGGGGACACATGCCCTCTGAGCAACTTCCTGGAATTTGCATGTGAAAACACTCCACAAATGTATAAAAAATTCTTTTAGGGAGCCCTTACAAGACACCATGATTGTTTTTATCTCTCTTATGCCCTGACAACCCCAAATCATTCACTACCAAATCCGTAAAAAACATCCAATCAAGTCCATCCACCTTCACTATATGGTGAAATATTGGGTGAAATATAATATATTGAGTTTAGGTAGGGGTATATCTGCCTAAAATAATAGTAAAACCGGACAAGTATTTTCCCCTAATGATATAAGGTCCCGCAATAGTTTGTTCTTCTCCGTGCCCCACGTGAACGTCTCTTTCAAACCCTAATAATAACCATAGGGGGAAAACAATTATATGACAAACATTATAAAAAATTGTTTAAATAACAAACATTCCTAAGGTCATCCCTATTTCCTTTTTGGGTATCTACGTACTCTATACTATTAGAAATACTATGTTTGGATGGATGGCAATTATGATCGTTATGTATGGCAATGGCATTAAGAAGCCACATATGACATGTGAATATATATTTTATATATATGATATGTCACATAGAGTTTATTTTGGTTGGTTGAGGTGGTCCTACAAATATAAATATATATCGAATGTGTATTATAAAAATGAAATAAATGAAAATAATTTTTAATATCAATATTTTCTGGAGTGACTTAAAAAGTTAATATTAGAAAAAAAAAAATTATTCAAAATTTTTCTCTCAATTTAAGGGATATTTAATTATGTGAAAGTTTTATCTCGTTTTATCTAGTTCTAAATGATATTTAAAATTAGAAGTTTTAGATATTTCAAATTATGGAGGAAATTATCCGTTGACAATTTAAATTAGATATTTTTAATTATGAATGAAATTATCCCGTGACAATCTAAATTAGATATTTTAAATTATGAATGAAATTATTAGTGACAATTTAAATTAGATATATTAAATTATGAATGAAATTATCTAAATTCGATATTTTAAATTATGAATGAAATTATCTAGTAACAATTTAAATTAAATACTTCAAATTATAAATGAAATTATCACGTGACAATGTAAATTTGATAGTTAAAATTATAAATGAAATTATCTCGTGATAATATAAATTAAATAGTCCAAATTATGAATGAAATTATCCCGTGACAAGAAAAGTCATAAAAAATGATCTAAAATAAAATATTGAAGATCTAAAATTTAAGTAATTTTTTTTTTTTAAATTAATTTTATAAATCTAAATCTTGTTTGTTAGATTATGGATACTCTTAATGAAGTTTAAGAAATTATCTATTTTAAGTTTAGTTTTATAAATCTAAATCTAGATTGTTGATGCTTCTTATAAAATGGAGGGCCGTAAAAAGTGGTTCAAAAATAAAATATTAAAGATCTAAGATTTAGGCAATTGTCTATTTTAAATTTACTTTTATAAATTCAAATCTTATCTATTTATGAGATTGATAATGCTATTTTAACAAAAAGATGTGATGTTTTTAAATATTTGCATAAAATTATGATAAATCATAAAAAGAGAGCTTAGACAATGTAGATTAAACATTTAATTTTTTTTACTTCAAATTAATTTTAATAAATAGTAATTTCATTTATTAGATAGATTGAGTATTACATTGAAATAAAAATGTAAAATTTAATGAGATATATTATTTACTTTTAAATTATTTGTAAGTATAGATTTATATTACATTATATCATTATAATAAATATAAAATAGAGAAGGTTTATAAAGTACAATTATAAAATAAATAGCAATAATTGAGACTAATTTGAGATTTAACATTATAATTTATTATTCTATTAAGAAAGTTTTTCACAATAATATTTTAAAAATAAAATATTCTTTTAACATAATGAAATATTTATCTTTCTAATAATATTTAAAATTAAAATTAAAATTAATTTATTATAAAATGATGTATTTTAAATTAAAATTATTATATACATAATAATCTAAATTAGTAATAAGTTATTAAAAATCTTGGCACCTTTTTGATATATTTTTAATTAAAATTAAAAATAAAATATTATAAAAATAAAATTATTTATCCCAAATTAGAATCATTATATATACAATCATCTAAATTAGTGATGAGTCATAAAAAATGCTTATAAATATATTTAAATGTATTAATTTAAATTATTTTGAAATGTATTGAAGTAGGTATTTACTTGTGATTAAAAAATAAATAAATAAATAAATAAATAAATAAAAAATAAAATTGGATGGAGTGATAAGTAAAATACTAAAAAAAATCAAAATATTAGTTTTGGTTTTAATTTTATTTATTTATTTGATAGAGTAAATAGGAGAGTTTTGATGGGGTTTCATAACTCGATATAAAGTCATTCAAAATAATTTTCAACTAAAATATATCAATCACTATTTCCAGATTAAAATATAATCTAATCAAAGTAAGTATATAAAAAGAAACAACATCCTTAATGATAGCAAAACATCTACCAAACTTCAATAAAATCCTTTGGGTTTTAGCAGAGTAACAATGTGCAAACTACAAAGGGGAGGCTAGGAATTGACAAGAAATTGATCCCAACCCCACTCACAACCAATGGAGAACAAACCACCGATAGTTGGGACCAACGCCCAACCCACAAAAAAGTACAAGGAAAAACGAATGAACCTATAGATGGAATCAATCTTCTTCTACGTTGGGAGAGAAGACCTTCCATAGTCCATTGAGAACCGTCTTTCACCATCTCTTTTGTATCTAATCTCAAACTTTCTACCTTCGAGCTACGCCCTTTCTTCTTGCTCATAGAAGCCATAGGATCTTTGAGTTTTGCCACAGAGGGATGAGGAGGGGAAGAAGAGGAAACCAACGATGGAAAATAATTTGAAGGCTCAACCCAATCCGCTTTTGTCCTCTGACTAGCCTCCCCACTAGGTGAAGCCTCCCTAACCGAGCTTGGGGGAGGTGGAGCTCTTGAGAAATGATAGAAAATGTTGTGGTTACGCCATAGAAAGTCTTGATTAGGAGCCCCATCTTTCTTTCTCCAAACCAAATGTGAAAAAGAGGTCGAACACATAAAGCCTTTTGAGGAACAACCTGATGCTCAATGCCCAATAAGATTGAATTAGAAACATATGAAAGGAAGACCCTTGAAGTTGAGGTACTGGATCCATGAACCTTGAGACTAGCAGATCCTAACAGAATGGCAAAGGGGTTTGGAAAGATCAACAATCACACAAGCTTTTAGAAATACTTTCCCAATAGATCCCTTGTCCGGTTTCACAAAGGGGCCAACCCGATTGATCAACATAGTGATGTGTTCTTCTCTTCTTAGAATCAGAGGTAAATTGTAAAGTCTAATCCATAGAGGAACTGTTGTAAATGTCTCTTTTTCAAGGTTGAAAAATGGTGCCCATGGGCAAAAGTAGATACCAAAATTTCCAACAATCCAAGGTCCCTCAGACCAAACAAAATCTCGATCGGTTGCATTATTGAAGACCACTTGAAAGAACCCATGGCTAAGCAAAGTGAAGGAAGGAGCTTCCAAAGAACTCCAAGATGGTTTGGCCCAACTCACGAGATCGATCAACAGAAGTGGAGAGCCCACATATTTTTCAAATAAGCAATGTCTACCAATAGCCAAATCCATGTCAATAATGGCTTGGTCCAAAAACTCAAGTTCTGGAATGACCTTTGAAAATGACACTAGGATGTCTTCCAATAGGAAAGAAGGGGATACATGATCCAAAGAAACAAAAGGAGACTCCCTTATGCTAGCTTCAATTCTGACCAAGTGTGGACTCAATCCACCATGAGATGAGTCCATCTGAGTTTTGCAAATGTCAGAGCATTTGTGGAAGGGATTTACTACATTCTTGTAGTCCAAAAACACCCACCTTTGTTTTGAAACTTTAGAAGTTGACATAGCATGAGAGGCGCTAGGTGTAGAGTTGAGATCTTAAGTAGCCAAAATAGGGCTAGGAGGAAAATTTCTACTCTCAGTCTGTTGAGCTAGATGGACGGCGTGAGCTAGGCTATCACCCTTATCCTTTTGCAAAATATTTTTTTCTACTGGCAACAATACTGCCAACAATGACTTGGATGTCGTTGGATTTTAAAGCCTTAACCTCCTTTTGGCCCATGCTTGCATGTTCAGACTGTTAGGAGAAGTCCTCGATCCCAACAATTTATCAAAAGAGACAGACTTGGTCCCAAGAGCCTTTGAAGGAGTGAGATTCAAAAACCCCCTCTACAAACTAGATGACCTACAAGCTGAGGAAGCTTTGGATGTCTCTGCTCTGTTAATGATGGAGATAGGCCCCTGATTGCTTTTGGCCTCTTTGACTGCCTATCATGAAAGTTGAAAAGGCTCCTCTACGTCGTCCTCTGATGCATCTTCCTACGTAGAATCGAATCATGAATCCTCCCCACCTGCATGGCTAAGCCATTGAAACTAGAGCGTGCTAGATTCTTCAATTTGAATTTTTTCCCTTTCATTTGGAAATATTATTTTAATTATAATCTTGGACCTAGAAATGTATATGTGCTATTTTTGTTTTAGAGCACGTGATGTTTAAGGTACAACTAAAACACAATGTTTAAGGTACAATGTAGAAGTAGATTTTTTAATATCTATGAGTTCTAACTTTGATTGTGGAGGTTGCATGTACTCACACTACTTTTCGTGTCTTTAAAATGTAAAGATCTTTTTTAAAATTCTATAACACATTTTGAAAAAATGAAATTCACTCATATATCTTACTTAAATTTAATTTTGGTTGCCTCTATATTTTTCGTCACCCATATATATTACTTAAACTTAATTTTGGTTGCCTCTATATTTTCGTCACCCATATATATTACTTACCTCTATATTTTCGTCACCCATCTATATTACTTAAACTTAATTTTGGTCGCCTTTATATTTTCATCACCCATATGTATTAATTAAACTTAATTTTAATCGCCTCTATATTTCCATCTAGTTACTTCAACTATGAAAGTTACATGTACTCAAACCAAAATTTAACTATTTTCAAAATGTAAAAAATTCTATGAAAACACATTTAGAAAAATGAAGTCCACCCATATATACCATTTAAACATAATTTTAATCACCCCTACTTACCAAAGGAGGAGGTGTGTAATACCCAATGTTGCACACTAAAAATTTGGCAGTTGCCACCACCAATTTTGCATGATTGCTCTATTTTTACTGTTTTGATTGGGACGAAAAATTTGTCCACACCAATTTTACATGATAGCCCAACTAATTTTATTTTGTAATCCTATTTTTACTATTTTGATGAGGGCGAAATTTTGTTTGTTATGAGCCTGAAGTACGATTAGATTAGGAATAATCTTAAGAGAATCGAGGTTTAAGATTAGAGCATCTAAGAAATCAGGTGGCTGCCGTGATGGAGGTGGGGTTAAATAGATCAGAGTTAAGGTGGTGCTTGTCAATTTGTTATTGTCGGTTGTCTCATCTGTGGTGACAGAATGAGGGAGGAGAAACAGGATACGTAATAAAGAATGCAACCCTGTTTTTCCATAATTTTGTTTTTTTAGTTTTAACTTCAAGTAGAAATTGAGTTACCCTTTTAGCTTTGGATTCATTATCCTAAAGCCATTTGGTTCAAACATTGATATAAGGATCAGATAGAAGTGGGGTTTAGAGCTGTAGCTCATTCATAAATGCATGCACTGTAACTGAGTGTTTTCTGCACCTGCTATTTGTAACAGAGATTAAGAGTTCAGAAGACTTAACGCCTAGTGGTACTGCTGTGTAGGCAGATCTAGGAGTGCTAAGAAGACTTAAGGCCATGACTGTGTGCTTGCATGGTTTTAGGGTGTTGATTAAGGTTTCAGCTTGAGTGCTATGTTGTAAGTGTTTTGGTAAGTTGGTAAGAGCTAGATTATTTGTTGCAAGGTGTTGAATAAGGGTCGATCAGTTGAGTCCTGGTTGTTGTGAAGCAGTAGTATACTGTATATCAGATTTCAGAAGAAAATTTAAGGTTTTGGGTGATGATGAAATCTGCTCCAATGAAGAAAACATATGATGAAATGAATTCATCTGATGTTGAGGAGGAGGATTTGGAGCTTGAAGGTATGGAGGAGAGCATGTCTTTGGTCTGTTTGTCCAGTGGAGGAGGATTAATCAAAGGAGATGGTGATGATGATGATGATGGCAATTCTGTGGACCTGACTGGGTTTTTCTCTGAGGATGATGAGGAGAGTTGTGAGATCATAATGGACTCAGAAGATATTGTGGGTGATGGTGATGATGAATCAGATTGTGTCAAAAGTGTAAGCAGACCCATTAATGGTGGTAGTCATCATGGAGGGAAGGTTTGGAAAAGAAGGTATCCTTTGAATGCATTGCATAAGAAAGTGAAGCCTTCCAATGCCTCTGCCACTGGGGTATCTGTTGTGTCAGGTTATCATTCAGCCCCACCCTCTGGGGCTACTTCTCCAAGCAAGCCAATAGATATCGTCTATGGAGGCCACAGTGTGGAAAAGGCTTATCATGCATCGTCTAGGACCAAAGTCAAAAGAAATCTCTTCAGGGATAGAGAAGACAGGCTTGAGAAGGCTTGGGAGAGAAAGAGAGATCAAGTTTTATCAGAGGAGTTGGGTTTTTCTGATAATAACAACTACAGTGATTCTCATTCCTCTAAAACAGCTCAAGATTCATGTGGTGAAGACGCCAGGATTCTTTCTCCTAGGCCTGGCACAACTAGAGCTCGAAGCTTCAGAAATGTGGACTTGGATGAATTAAAAGGCTGCCTGGACTTAGGATTTGGTTTCAATTATGAGGAAATGCCAGAGCTCTCTAATACTTTGCCAGCTTTGGAGTTGTGCTATGTTATGGGCCAGAAGTTTCAAGATGATATCCACCTGCATCACAAATCCTCTCCTGTATCTACTCTTGATAACGGTGCAGATTCACCCAAAAGTGACAGCTTTGCACAATCTCCTATTGCCAATTGGAAAATTTCTAGCCCAGGTCAGTAATTCAGTTCTGTTCATGAAAAAGGGCTTGAAATTACTCAAGTAGTATAGGATCTGTATCCTGTTTGGTGGGTCTTGTACTGTGTTTTAGACTTTTTGTCATCCTGCTGTAGTTCGTGCTCTGAATCTCTGATCTGATGTTTCTATGTATCACCTTCCTATTACATCAAAGCAAATGTTAGAGGATTATGGTGTTATGTTAACCATTTGAAAGTAGACTTTTTACAGTCTTGTACAGATGGAATTGCACAAAATAAGAAATCACAGTTATCATATATTATGTAGAGATGGATATAATGTAAATGGCATATAAGTTGTGGAAACTGTGTAAATTCTCTTTTAGCTTGCTCTGTCCCATGGATCTTACAAACAAAAATATCCTATTCTGGTCCATATAGTCTTGTGAGGTGATGCAAGGCCAGGTTATGGTGCATTTCTGTTGTATAAGAGAGGAAAGGTGAGGTCAAGAGGCAGTCATCCTTGGTATTATATGAGTGGATTAGCCACCATGAGAGTATGTAGCTTAGGTAGAACTAAGTGCGTAGATAGATTGGCAAGCGTCGGATTACTGGGCACCTGGTCACAGAGTGCAAACTTAAAAGATACAAAATTTGAACATACATATAAGTCATGATCATCAAAGAAACTCAGGTTCAAGGAGGGAGATCTTTAATAACCCCATCCTACTATGATTACATAGGTTCAAGGAGGGAGATCTTCGACGAACCCCGTCCTACTATGATTACATTTCTAACCCTATAAGGTAGTTTGAAACAGGGGTACAAAATTTGAACATGTTTAAAACCTAAGGGGTACAAATTTTTGGCTCTCTGTTCTGTAGGCTTTTGGATGTTATACATAATAACCTTTAGTCTGCCATTAGTTCTTTATTTTGCTGATATTCATCTAGTTTGATCATTGGAAATATTATATCCAAGTTCTAATGGATCCATCCATGAATATCTTGTTCAGGTGACCACCCACAACAGGTCAAGGAGAGGCTGAAAGTTTGGGCCCAAGCTGTGGCCTGTACTGTTCGTCTTTGCGGGACCTAGATAAATGCATTTCTGAGGGTCAATCTGTGGAAGATTATATCAGTTTGTCAGTTACATGATGATGATGGAGTCTCAAAGAGTGTCATATTTTTTATGGTTTTTTTTTGTAGTTACAGGCTGCCAGATAAGGAAAAAGTGCCACTGATAAAAAAGGTATATGGTAGATATGGTTTTCTCCTCTAGTTTATTTGGATGAAGGGTTGGTTTGCTTGGTTATGAGATTGGAACCCAAGGGACAGAAAATTTGAACAATATATAAAGTAAGGTAGAGAAGTCGGCTTTTCTACAAGGGGGGTCTCATACATCAAGTTGGTGTGCTGGCTAGGTCGTGACCTTAAAAGAACACTTTCACCTACTTATCTCTGCAGAAGTTTTGAGAAACAAAAAAAAGGTGTTTTAACCTTGGATGTATCAGTGACAGGAAATCTTATGGATTGACAGCAGGAGGAGAAGAAGATTCCTGGCTCAATCATGCTGTCTGAGCTGACTTCTTGTTAGTAAGAAGCAGCAATAATATTGGCAGCTTGGAAAGTCAGGTTTGAGATTAACCACAACAGACTATACTGTAATTAACTAGTACTAATCATTATTTGGTTTTGTATGAATAAATGTACAGCTGCAAACTTATATTTTGTAATACTAAACAGCATTGCTGTTTTGTTTTGGGATTTTTAATGGGTGTTTTGTCATTTCAGCTCAAATACACAACTACGGATTTAATTTTTTTTTAACTGCTCTGGGTATTTTTGATCTCACAGCTTAATATCTCATATCTTACATGATCAACCTTGATTTACCACAATAATTTCATCATTGATTTCATTAGATTAATTTCTTTTTTCTGGCTTCCTAATTTTATTCAATTTTTATGTCAAAAACTAATCAGTGATCTTGAATGATGGACCTCCTTAAATTTAATGTCGAAATATTATAAAATTTCCATTCCACCAAATTTATCTGAATTTCTTTAAATATCTAATTGATAATAATCTAATACTTAAATTATTATCATTCCCTCCTTAGAAAAAGGAGATGAGACATTCTTGTAACTGTTTACTAAGCTTTAATATGTAACAACATTGCTAAAAACAAATCAATTCAGATATTTATGTTAAGACTTGGGAGAGCATTTCTTTAATATAACTTTGAACTGCTGCTCGAAGTAGTCAACTTTGGTTTTGGTTGACTTTTTCATCTCAAGATTTATTTATTTATATTTCCTATATAAAACCTCCTACTCCAACAATGGTTTGATTATAAACAACTTTGATTTGAAAGATGGCTTTAACTATCTCTTCCAAAATATAAACTATTATTTTTAACTATTTGTTGGATGAGCCATTAAATGTTTTAATTAATTATTTTTAGATAAGCAACTTATCATTTTAATTATTTGTTAGATGAGTAATTATCAACTTCAATTATTTTTTTAGATGATTTAGTGAGTATTTGTATTATTTTATAAATAAATTATTGGTCCCTTATATTATTAGTTAGATGAATAATTGGTCATTTTTATTATTCATTAGATGAATAATTAGGTCTTTGAACTATTTGTTTCATGAACAACTAACTCCTTAAATTATATATGAGAAGAATTATTAGAGGAACAATTAATTACTTTAACTTTTTATTAGAAGAATGAGAACAACTAATTATATTAGCGGCTTTAACTATTTGTTAAAGGAACAACTATCTCTTTAAGTCTCTGTTAAGGAACAACTAACCACTTCAATTATCTGTTAGAGGAGTAACTAGTCACTTTAACTATCTGTTAAGGAACAACTAGTTGCTATCTTAATCTCTTTGTTAGAGGAACAACTAGTTGCTTTTCTATTAAAGGAACAACTAGTTGCTTTTCTATTAGAGGAACAACTAGTTACGTTTCCATTAGAAGAACAACTAGTTGTGTTTCCGTTAGAGGAACAATTAGTTGTGTTCTCATTAGAGGAACAACTAGCTGCAAGAGGAACAACTAGCCATTATCTTAATCTCTCTATTATATGAAATACTAATTGTGGTTCTATTAGAGGAACAACTAATTGTTATCTTACCATTATCTTAGTCTCTCTATTAAATGAACAACTTACCACTATCTTAATCTATGTATCAGAAGGACAACTAATGATTATCTTAATCTATTTGTTAACACAAAAAACTATCCACTACAATTATCTATTAGCACAATTACTAGTTAGTGAAACAACAAACATATACAATTTACTAATTTCAACACGTTGAAGAATCAATAATTTCAAATCTAATTATATGAACATTTCAAATTATATTTTATAATTTATCATTACAATCTATCAATATTTTCAATTATATTTAATCATCTTCTTCACAATTTTTTTAAAACAATTAAATAAAAATAAACATAAAAATGTGTGTTATGAGAAAGCCTCAAATCTCATATATATATATTTTAATAAAGTTATGATTTCTTGATATTTAAGTGGTGAAGGAATGTTCAACGTGGGACCGATTCAAGCTAAAGTTGAATAATAGAATCCAAGTGGAAAATACTACAATAGAATATCCTTTAGCAACTAATGGAATATGCCTTAACATAAGATGATTTTTTTTTTAAAGTTTATCAGCCATGAAGAGACAAAGGCAATCCATATATTTCTAAGTTCAGTCTAATATTCTTTGTTGGATAGGACCACTTATCAACTTCCTCAAACTAATTATTCTTTGCCCGTGTGCACATAAATAGTGACAAATATGGATATGAATGTAAACATTACTTAGTCTTACATGACAAGGCTTCCTCCTTGTATATACACTCAAAAGAAAAATGGCTCCAACCTTTAGGGATTTATTAGACTTAAATTTGTATTATTTTAAGGTAATTATGTATTTTATTTAAAGTTTTATCGGTATGTTTTTAGTTTTTCTTTTTTTTTTTCTTTATATTTTTGGAGGTCTCATAGTTTTGTATATTATATGTTTTTAGGTTTTATGTATATATAATGTACATTTTTAGGGCTCAAAAATTTATAGTGTGTATTTTTAAGGAAGTGTATTTTGTGGGTTTGTATAAGAACATTCAAATTTTGTAGTTTTATCTTACTAACATTTTTATCTGTTTGTTATCAATTTTCACATTAATAGGATTTTAATTTGAATTCAAGATGTTTATAAATACATAGATGTATTAGTGTATTTGAGAAAATCAATGGACACAAGCAATCAATAAATTATATAGAGAAGGCATTTAAGAATCTAAAAAAATCTAAAGAACATTTAACATTTTTTACCACGACATTCTATAATTTGATTAAAACATTTATAGAGCATTCATTCTAGCATTGAAGATTATTATAGTGACGCACATTTCCTGGTGGATTTGAATTTTACTTAGTGTACTACAAGTGATATTATTCACCATTGAGGGGCTTGATATGTAGTCGATGCTTAAAAACCTGTTGACTTTGAGCACATTTCCTAAAACAATTCATATTCCTTATCCTTTACAAGTTTATATGCCCTATTAAGGTTTGAATAAAATCAAAATTTTAGGGATCAAATTAAATATTCAAAATATCGAGTGAGGTTTATTTAAATAATGTAGTTGTCAAATCAAATTCTACTTGTTTTCTATTTTCTAAAAACATACTATTTATGGTTGTCTTTATTTCAAACCTGAAAGTTTGAGTGTGTTAAAAAATCTTATATTTATGTAAACGTCTCTTGCTACAAAAGTGAACTTCTATTCTTTTGGGACTCCCTACCCGACTTACACCAAAATTGCCCTAATTGAATCCCCCATTGAACCAATTACTCGATTTGTTCAATGGAATACTTAATCAATGAAATTGACCCCCTAAATGTAATTGTGATTGAGCCCACTCAACTTAATTGTGATTTGGGGCTCAATTTCCCATCATTGACTCCCCCAATGAACCAATTACTAGATTGGTTCAATGGGGGACACAATTAAGGGCAATGACCACCTCAACCTAATTGTGACTACCTAGTGTGATTTGGGGCTTAGTTTCCCCTAATTGACTCCTCCATTGAACCAATGACTCAATTGGTTCAATGGGAGATGCAATTAGAGGGTCAATCAAGCCCCCTCAACATAATTGCGACTATATAATTATTTATTTATTTTGAATTGAATTAATCTAACCTAATAGAATTAAACTATTGAATTTTTAATGCTCAAATATACAAATTGGATAGTAAAATACAGTGTGTTACAAAATTTTACAGAATTCAGAATTTGTTAAAAATAATAAATGGGTCTATTAATATCCAAACCTCCCTAAAATTGATTTACTTGTGATTATGTAGGTTTATGACCAAAAACTGCTTGAAAGGGCCTATTCATGATGTCGTGACCAAATGCATGAATTTAATCTATGTTTGGACAAGTCCACAAAAGGAGAATAGGAGTGTAGTACAATCTTGTCCATTGACTGAAGCTACGTACTGGTTGACTATGTGCTTGATTTTATGATATATATTTGTGCAACTATCTACGAAGGTTGACTGATAAACTCTATGTTCTAATATGTTGCATGGAAGACCTAAAAAACACAAACCCTTGTTCCTGCACAACAAACACAATGGATATCAAATAAAAAAGGGGGAATAGGGCTAGGAGTCTAGATAAACTACCCTCTAAAATTTTTGCATAATTTGAGTGCTTACATAGCCTAAATGGGCCTTATATCAATGTAGTTCTCCCTCTTAGGGTGATTGTGTGATCTGTGATTGTGAAACTCTACGTCTATAGTTATAATATTGATAGAAATGCTTCATAATGGATGCCCTTGACTTGAAATAAAAAATATTCAAACTTGGCTTATGACTTTTAGAATGCAACATAATTGAAAATGAAAAAAATAGTGTTATTTTGCTCAATGTGCGATATAATTATCAAATGATTGTTAGATTGATAAGTTTTGCTTTGAGTGGCCTTGATGTGCTTATATAAGGGAACATTTGGAATATTTTTGCTAACCCACTTTACAAAGGGTGTGGGAGAGTCATTTTGAAATGTCTCAATTTAAATATGTAACTGTTGGAGTGTGGGGGACAAAGTTGTGCTATTGGACAATATCATGGTACATCCATGTCTGACCTAGCGTGAACTTGTCTTAGGAGAACATAAATTGTTATAAAAGGTCTAATAGGTTCTTACAAGTTGAATATGGATGAATGGGGTTGAAATAGGGATGTTTGTATGATATTTTGTGTTTACAAGAAATAGAGTTTCCCTTATAGATTGTGAGTTAGTGAAATGACAAATGGACCAAGTGAGGTAAGGATGTCAAGATTAAATATTTTCAAGCACTTAATGAATAATTTTGTGTCTACATTTTTTCCACATTATTTTAGTGATGCAACAAAATGGAATTACTAGAGTAAATTAGATACAAACATGAGTGTATATACATACTTTTTTTAATGCAAAACTTGATCATGCAAGATGCCTTAGTGAGAAACCTACAACAATGCCATTGAAAGTAGTTATTATTCATTTTTTAAAATCTGAAACTTGTGATTTAAAATATTTGAAAAGATAGCAAAGAAAATATACACTTGAAAGAGTATGCAATTTAGTTTTCCTATAACATTAAAATGGAGAAGTGTTTGTTCCCTTGTTGAGGAATTTGTAGAAATGTTGAACCTATGTTGAATTGAAAGGGATCAAGTCTCAATTTGGAAACCATTGAATGTTATTGAGTTGAAAATATTATATGCTTCAAATATCATTTGACCATGTAGATGTTAGGTTGTGGAGCTAAAAGCTTCACTGATGCAGACATGGAGGAGGCCATTGGAGGGGTTGCTGAAGATTGCTGAGTGTCCGGTCGGTCTGATCAGCCGACGTCGATAGGATAGTGAAGAGAAGCAACCGACGTCGGTCAGGGATCGACCGGCGTTGCTCACCTCCAGGCAGACAAGGACCGACGTCGATCGCCTGTGTGGTTCGACTGCGAGCTTATTACGGGCAGTTAGCTAACGAACCAAGTGTTTGCATGATTAGATCTATTTTTAGACTGAGAGCTGTGGATCTAATTATTGTAATTAGATGTCTAATCATTGTTTGGATGAGATCTATATAATAGACTCATGGTTGTATTGGAAAAGTGTTCTAGTTTGAGTTGAGCAAAGTTAGCTCCTTTTGTGTGTGAGGTGAGCAAGGGTGTTCCTCCTAGTTCCACAACAGTACCAAGGTGGGTGCTGGTTTTGGAGAGTCAGCAAGATTCTTCAGGGGTGTAGGATCTTGGTCAGCAGGTGTGCATGGCCTATATAAGAGATCTACATGGTAAGTAAGATCGTTGATCTGCAGGTGTATGTGTGTGCAAGGTCAAGGTTCACAGGTGTGCAGAACCAGGTTGATTTGCAGGTGTGCAAGATCAGATAGGACATCAACACAACAGGGAGCAGAATCAGGCAGGATCTACTTGGAGTACAGGTGTGTACTCGGATAGAGCTAAGAGGAAGGCAAGGGAGTTCCTTCCATAAGTATGGTCTGTTGAGGTGCAGGTTATTGCAGGTTCATGGGAGATCTACTTGAAGTACTTTGAGTACTTGTGGAGTGCGTGGAGCACTTGTAGTGTGCGTGGAGCACAGGAGGTGAACACCAACTTTGTGTTTGAGTTGTGTGTTGGGACCTGAGAGAGAGAGCTTTGAGGAGAGAATTACTGTTCACTTGAGGTGTGGCAAGCCTCTGAAGAGGTGGTGGAGAAGAAGTGGCATCTTCTTTATTGTATTCTTTTTTGTATAAAGTATTAATACAAGTTGTGTATTGTCTCTCATATCATGTGTTATTTTGAATTCTAGTTACTTGTGATTCTGGTTAATTTCCACATTTTAAGTTGCTTGGTTTGGTAATCAACTGTATGCTTCCGGTGTTTCGTATCCTATCAAGTGGTATCAGAGCTAAGGTTGCAGGGAGCAGGTTTTGTGTTTGGTTACAGGTCACTCTCAGGGGTTTCTGATCGAGTGGGAATAGAGCAATGGTAGATGAAAGTAAGCTAAGAATGGAGGAGTTGAAAAGCATAGATGGTCACTTACGGTCCCATGGAAAGAAAGAGCAGGTAAAAGATTATTGTTGGTTGGTAGCAGATCAGCATGAAGAAATTGAAGACGCAGATGTAGCAGGTGTTGTTGCACAGGATGCTTTTGGAGGTTTCTTGGATAAAGTTGAATCTTGGATAAAAGATTCGGTTGCCTCTTCCCATGCAGCCCCATGTAGAGGAGCTGGTGAGCCTTGCCATATAATTGGCAAAGGGGAAGTGAAGCTGAAATTGCAGGCGGCCAACACACAGGTGTTGATGAAGGTCATGCAGGTCCCAGGTTTGGAGATATGGCTAATTTCTTCAGAAAGGTTGGGTGATGAGAGATGCACAAGAACTCTCACAGCGGATGCACTTGAATTAGCTGGTGGTAAGAAAACAGGTATTCTTTATCTACTTGTTTATATTACTGATTCTTCTTTTGTTGCGGAGACGTGGCTTTGTAGGCTTGGTCACATGAGCAGGAAGGAGATGCATGTTCTTAAGCGGAAGACAGATATATTTGACAGGCTTAAGAACTAGAAAGCCTTGGTGTACTTGGAGGAGATGGCGGACAGAGACCAGTGGACTGGGCTGGATACTTCTGAGCAGGGCAGTTTGGACATGGGTATTGATTCAAAGGAGCTCGCGGGTAAAAAGTCATCACTCACAGGCGAACATAGATACCGATGTCGGTCAGGAGGAACCGGCGTCGAACAGACAGGTGCCGATGTCGGTCATGTGCAGATCGAAGCCGATGATGTCGGGCAGGGTAAGACCGACGTCGATTATGGAGATCGACGTCGGCAGTAGGTAAGACCAATGTCAGTCAGGAGGACCGATGTCGGCAACATGGACACTGATGTCGGTAGGGTCGATAGTCAGGGACAGACGCATGGGAACCGACGTCGGTCGGATGCAGACTGTGGAGTGACCGAGGTCGGTCACTGTAACGGATTTTGGGTGGACAGTGAGCTGTCAAGGAGTCTCAAACACCCATACGGAGGACTGAAGACATAAGTAGGCCCTCAAATTTGTTGTTCCTCTTCTTTATACTCATTGCTGATTGCAGAGCAAGAAGGATCCAGGAAACAGGTGGGAGCATGGCATGGATATATTGCAGAACCAAGCGAAGATTTGGTAGTGTTGCCAGCAGGAAGAAAACACAGAGATGAATGGATTCCTTAGTTGAAGAATAGAGTGAACGGACACGTGAGACGAAAGACTAGGTATATGGTCTTGAGGAGCTGCAGGACAGTGGTACAGGTTTTGAAAGGTGGAGGACGAAGCATGGCTTCAGTCAATGTCAAGGTAACTACTGTGGTTTGTCTTACCAGGTGGATGATGAGTCATGACATCATTCTTTTGCTGTATATGGATGGTATGTTTTGCTAGCAGGATTGTACATACAGGGTTTTGCTGAGCTAAGGGTAAGGTTAGTTCAGTGGCATGTCATGAGGAGTTTGGAGCAGTGAAATTCTTTGGCATGGGAGACATGGAGATCACAGGTTGATTTTGTCTCCAGTGGGAGCTGATGTGAATCAGGTGTTGGTGAGGTTCAGGATGCAGAGCCCAAGCACACTAAGGGCTGGACAGGTATAGTGTCTGAAATCACATGAGGTCTGGTATAGACCTGAGTATTCCCATGCAGTGGGAGCTGTCAGAGAGTTAGGAGCCAATTCGGGGAAGTGGATTCTCAGGTATTTGAGAGGGACCAGCAGCAGGGATTCATGCTATGTAGGGTTAGGACTTCACTACATGTGTTTGTAGGTTCGGATGTGGTAGGGTACTCGGATGACAGGAGGTACACCATGGGATGTGTGGTGGGTTGTCTTCAGGATTGAGCTTGAAGAGGGATACAAACCAGGAAACAAATTAGACAGGGTACAAGTATAAGTACAGTGCAGCTATTTATTTCCAAGTGGGAGATTGTTAGGTTGTGGAGCTAAAAGCTTCACTGATGCAGACATGGAGGAGGCCATTGGAGGGGTTGCTGAAGATTGCTAAGTGTCCGGTCGGTCTGATCAGCCGACGTCGGCAGGATAGTGAAGAGAAGCAACCGACGTCGGTTAGGGATCGGCCAGCGTCGGTCACCTCCAGGCAGACAGGGACCGACGTCGATCGCCTGTGTGGTTCGACTGTGAGCTTATTACGGGCAGTTAGCTAACAAACCAAGTGTTTGCATGATTAGATCTATTTTTAGACTAAGAGCTACGGATCTAATTATTGTAATTAGATGTCTAATCATTGTTTGGATGAGATCTATATAATAGACTCATGGTTGTATTGGAAAAGTGTTCTAGTTTGAGTTGAGCAAAGTTAGCTCCTTTTGTGTGTGAGGTGAGCAAGGGTGTTCCTCCTAGTTCCATAGCAGTACCAAGGTGGGTGCTGGTTTTGGAGAGTCAGCAAGATTCTTCAGGGGTGTAGGATCTTGGTCAGCAGGTGTGCATGGCCTATATAGGAGATCTACATGGTAAGTAAGATCGTTGATCTGCAGGTGTATGTGTGTGCAAGGTCAAGGTTCACAGGTGTGCAGAACCAGGTTGATTTGCAGGTGTGCAAGATCAGATAGGACATCAACACAACAGGGAGCAGAATCAGGCAGGATCTACTTGGAGTACAGGTGTGTACTCGGATAGAGCTAAGAGGAAGGCAAGGGAGTTCCTTCCATAAGTATGGTCTATTGAGGTGTAGGTTATTGCAGGTTCATGGGAGATCTACTTGAAGTACTTTGAGTACTTGTGGAGTGCGTGGAGCACTTGTAGTGTGCGTGGAGCACATGAGGTGAACACCAACTCTGTGTTTGAGTTGTGTGTTGGGACCTGAGAGAGAGAGCTTTGAGGAGAGAATTACTGTTCACTTGAGGTGTGGCAAGCCTCTGAAGAGGTGGTGGAGAAGAAGTGGCATCTTCTTTATTGTATTCTTTTCTGTATAAAGTATTAATACAAGTTGTGTATTGTCTCTCATATCATGTGTTATTTTGAATTCTAGTTACTTGTGATTCTGGTTAATTTCCGCATTTTAAGTTGCTTGGTTTGGTAATCAACTGTATGCTTTCGGTGTTTCGTATCCTATCAGTAGAGTACTCCATAAAATATTTAAAGGGGTAGAACCACCAAATATGGCGTACTACATAGAAAAATTGCAAACATAGATGTTGAGTGTCACTAGAATCTAACACGTCCCACTTGCAACAAAAACATGAATCACACCATTGTAGTTGGATATAGATTCTATTTAGAACTTTGAAACGTTTGTACTTGAATTTTTTTTAAACTTTTACACTTGAAATTTTTTTAAATTTCTATATAGTAACTCGAACATGAATGAATATTATGTCCCCTATAATGTACTTTGTCTTGATTTTATATTGAATTCCATTTGAAATGAAAAACTATTAAAACATGTAATTGTTTGAAACATTCCATTTTTAACTGTAGGAATGAATGCAAATGCCCTCAAAATCTAAATTTTTTGAATCATATTATAATTTTGAAACTGTATAGTGCCAAATATCTGATGATTTTCTCATGAGGCTTGAATATTCAAGATAAGCCCATTATGATGCCCCGCTTTTGAGATGAAAGACATAGTCTGCAAGTCACTTAGCTCAAAATGATAGGTATGCAATATGTAGAAGATGTAATCATTTAGTAGCACTTGAAATTTTGAATATATTCCATTATAGTATTTGAATATATCATTAATTTTTCATGTGTTAGATGGATATATCATTAAAACACATAATCATCATGTGTGTGATATGTATCATGGCACCAAAATAAGAATATAATATATAATTAATGTATGATATGAATCATGGCACCATAGTAATAAGCAATGTCATTTAATGTCACACAATTTTCATAATATGTCACATATAAGGCTCAAAAGCCACATACAAGGGACATGTGAATGCCACATAAACACACAAAGCCAAGGACCACATACACATGGCATAATAATTTTATACAAAACATTATTGGAACACACAAGGCCAAGGACCACATACACATGCCAATATTAATTCTATACAAGAAAGTATTATAACACACAAGGCCAAGGGTCACACCAATAAGTAATCAAGTTCTATATTATCATGTAGAAAAGTAAGAAAGAAACATAAAACAAATGAAACTAGTCTGCATTCATCATATGGATCCATGTCATTGTTATAAAATAATTTTTTCATGTATCACAATGTATAATATGAGTAAGTAATAAAATATTTGCATTATATATAACTCAACATGGTAAGAAGGTTGTGGATAGATACAACTTGTTGAATTGTTCATGGAGAACAAATCGATACCCAAAACTTATCAATGTTGTTAGGTAAGGGTAAGTGCACGAAATTGGGGGACAAAAAAGGGATACCTGTGGACATGATTTTTTTTAAATTTCATAAATTTGAACTTCTGTAGATAATTTGAGATGGCTACACTCAAAATTTGAAGATGGTAGAAAAACATGAATTGTAGCATTTTGAGTCTAGTTTTCAAACAACTATTTTTTTGAAAAATGGTTAAGTATAAGTAGGTCAAACATCTAAAATTTTAAGAGGACCTCTTATTTTTTAAAGAAAATATAGTAGATAGATGGCTGTGGGGCCCACCATTTTTTGAACATCATTAGATATTATTTGAAATCTTTTGGTGAATATTTAGATAATATCTTTTAGTGTGTTATGATTTTTTTTTCAATGAGTATTTTTTATTAATTTTTCAATTAAGTAGATCCTGAAAACTAACAAAAAAATGGATAGCCGATCGTGCGGCCCACCCTAAGTACCTCAAACAAAAATGGGAATTGATTTTTTTGTAATGTGTTTAGAATTAGGCCTAGTTTTTTACCATATGATTTGTTTTGAAATTGGATCAACGAAAAATAAATTAGATAAACATGAATAAGCATGTATAGGTGCGGCATGTAGTGGCTTAAAAAAAGGTATATTTAAAAATAAATATAGTTTAAACCCTTAAAATAACCCAAAAATTATAAAAATCATATATTTAGAAAGAGGATAGCGTGCTCGTCATGACAGTAATAATTTTTTATATTTTGATGTTGAAATCCATAAGGTATTTGATGATTGAAATTGAAATTTATTGATTTTTCTCAAAACTCTCAGTCTCAATTGTAGATGCACAGTCATAAGCCTTTGTCTCAGAAAGCCAAGCCATTTCTAAGCCTAAAGGCTCAATTTTCAATTCAAATTCAAATAATGCATACACATTATATAACGCATACGTGTTATATAGTGTAATATATAATGCGTACGCACTATATAACATATACACATTGCTTTATCATAAGACCAAAACCATCTCTATGAGCATGTGGAAGTTGCACGTGAAGCTAGATTTGGCCATAAGCTTATATTTAATACTTTAAATGTTAAGTATAAGTTTACATTTATATTGTTAACTTGTAATTTAAATTTATTTTAGTAAATATAATAAATTAGGGTCACTCAACATCTGATAGAGTTGATCTCACAGTTGCATGCCTTAGGATGTGAAAAATAGTTTTTTTAAATCTAATCATGTCAGTACTTAGGCATTTTCAGGGTCTAAGAATTATATGTAGGGATTTTAGGACATAATTTTTGTAATTGATATCTATTTTTAGTAAATATATAGTATTTTTTAGGTTTTTTTGCCTTTCAAATTGATTTCTAGCATTTATAAAAGTCTTAGGTTTGTCAAAATTGAAGTTTTCAAATCACTCACTTTGAAATTGATGTAAAGTGGTGTTATTGGGGTAGCACAGGTCACATTGATGACCTTCACACATAAAACAACTAATTTACATGTTAATTTCACTTTATCATCATCCCTCCCTCATCCTTGATCACTTCCTACTCATCCCTCATTATCCCTAATCACTCTCTCATCAATCCTCATTGTCCCTAATGACTCCCTAATTGACCCTCACTATCCCTAGTCATCTATAATTACTCCCTTATCATCCATAATCACTCATATATTGACCTTCACTATCCCTAATCACTCCCTCCCCATCCTTCATCATCCCTAATCACTCTTTCCTCATCCATCATCATACCTAATTGCTTCCTCATCCCTGTTCACTCCCTCCTCATCTATCCTCATCCCTAATCTCTCCTTTATTGACCTTAATTATCTCTCATCATCTCAAATCACTTAATATTATCATCCCTAATCACTCCTTCATTGATTAACACCATCCCTCATCATCCCTAATCACTCACTTCTCATCCCTCATAATACGTAATCAATCTTTTTTCATCCCTCATCATCACTAATCATTCCCTCATTGACTCTCACCATCCCTTACCATCCCTAATCGCTCCCTCATCATTTGGTGTAAGTATATAATATAAAGATATCTTTGATTCCAATCATATGTTTTTTAATCCATTATAATATAAATTAATTCTTTTCTAGGAATTGTGTTGTCAATACCCATTTAATTTTATTACTAAATGAATTAGATGATCTTCTAAATTTATATTCAAGTAACATAAGTATTAACACAAAATAAAGTCTAAATTTTATTTCATCTAATTATATTTATTGTGCATATGACTAAATAAAGATTTATATGGTTCCACCTTTGGTAGTTTGGTTTAAAATATAAAAATTAGACACAAATCTCTTGTATAATTTTCTAATTTTGAGAAGATTTGAATTAGATGCAAAGATATTTAGTGTTTCCCATTCCTATATGACTTGAATCTTGGTTAGGTTCACACATGCACTTCTAGTGTGTGTAATGTGTTCCAAATAGTTTATATCTTCCATGGAAAATGAACATTTATTCATGTTATCACAAAAATATGTTTCTGCAAAATGTGAAACACTAGTTTAGTAGGGTGTAGATGTTCATCAGGCATGTTTTCTAAAGATTAAGATGTCATCAAGGTAGATTAAAAAAATTACATAGGTAAAAGGCCTAAGGATGTCGTTCAACATCTTGAAATGAATGAATTCATTATATGAGTTAACCTAAAAGGCATAACCAATTAGTCAATCAATCCTTCCTTTGTTTTTAAGACTATATTCCAAATGTCTAGAGGTTTCACATGAATATGATGATACCCAAACTTAAGATCAATTTTGAAAAAGACTTTTACACCATGGATATGGTATAAAAATTCCTTGATATTTAAAATAGGATAATAGTTCTTCACTTTAATCTTGTTAATATTTTTTTAATTGATTCACAACTTTGGCACAAACACAATTAGGTTTTTGCAAGTTAATAATTTGGGCATGATGTGTCCATTGTCCATGATTTCATGGATCTACCACTTGATCTATTCATTCTCTATAAATTATATGTTGTATAAAGAGGTTTGAGGTAGAGGTAGTTAATAGATCAAATCATTAGTATTATTTAGTGTATAATATGCAAGAACTTATTTAGGTGACTTTAAGATATCCTTGTATTAATCTAGTTTATGGTTCAATTATTTTGTCTTTGTTATTGTTGGATAAACCAAAATATGATATGGTGACATAAGGATGTCATTAAACATTTACTTCTTACCATTAAGATTATAATTCTTACTAGAACTGACAATATTCTTGCACTTCTTGGCACTAATGACTGAAAACTTATGAACTAACTACAATATATTATTTCAGATCATGAAAATCTATCACAAAATTTCAAGGATTTATTTCATAGACTACATGTCAATGGTAAATACATGGTTGATCACATGTAAAACATCATACACCTATAATGGTGAGATGTCACAAAGGATTGTATCTTTAAAAAGTTTGATTTTGTACACTAAGTGACACTACTAGGTGATCCATTTTTTAAGGCCTAAACTAGACCATACACTAGCATATGGTTATGGATGATGTATAAATTTCAAATTAAATTTTTTAAAATATGATTTAGAATAAATTAAATTATTCTGACTTCCATTATAAATGATGAAGTGTATTGTCTCACCATTGATCTACATTTTTTAATGAAACAATATTTTTAATTCATATAAATTCTTGTTGGGGGAAGTAGTGATACTCTTAGTACCGACCATATCATTGGGTTCATAATATATTATCTACTTAACTTTTTATAGTGATAGATAACTTGTACCCACTTCTCGAGATGTGCAAGTAGAGATCTCATAGTGTGACACTCTTTATTGGATTTTATATTAAAGTTATGAATTAAGCACCACTTTAAAATCTTGGACTACTTGTTCTAATCATTTGAAAATTATTTTCCACTCTTTGGCATGATGACTCAATCAATATACATACAAATAGAAGGCCTTAAATATAATTATTTAGATCATAAAATGTCCTCATATGGAAAGCAATTGATTGGTTTTAGGAAATCACATAGCTTGGTGATTCTCATGTATTTACCACCCATTTTTGGTGTTATGGTGGTTTTAATTGCTTCTCTTTTTTTGGCATATTTTCAATTGGGAATTACATCATTTCTAATAGGCCCACATTTTTTCATAGGTGTTAAATATTTATGTTTCAAATTTGCCTCCACATAATTTTGATCACTATGTCTTATATTTTATGCTAGCACTCAACTCTCCACTTGTATCTCTTAACATTATTAAACCCCAACAAAATACCACCATCAAACAATTGGATGGAGTGATTAAGGATGAGGAGGAATTGAGTAGAGATGATGAGGGAGTCAATAGGGATGGTGAGGGTCAATGAGGGAATGATTAGGGAGGATGAGGGAGTGATTAGGAATGATGAGTGATGGTGAGGATTAATGAGGGAGTGATTAGGGGAGATGAGGGATGAGGAATGAGTGATGAGAGATGATGAGGTATGATGAATCAGTGATTAGGGACGATGAGGTGATGCAAAATCATCACTACCCAATATAAATAGTGATCTAGTTTAGATATTTTTAGTATTTAGAAGGTGGTCAAGGTCATAAGAAGTATGTATGTGTCTTTCTAAGTTTCTAATTTTGTGTCAATTTTGAAGTAGATTTGTATTGGACTTTCCCACCAATTCTTTCATTTGAGTTCTTGAACTTTCATAGAGATTTCAATCTTGTTTCAAGAAGTCCAACATTGAATTTGGTGTGGTTAGAATTTGGCAAGGATTTTAGGATGTTATAAAACATTTATCGAAACTCATATTTAAGAAATATGTTAGTAGTTAAGTTATTTGAGGACACTCTCAACATACAAAAGAAGTTAGAATTCAGTTGATGGTTATTTGGTAATAAGAGTCTTGTCCATGTCTTATTTTGTATTCGAAGTCATATTAAAGAGAGTTGGAGGGGGTAGGATTCAAAATGATGAATGTAAATAACCCTAAACAAGTTAATAAAGACAAGTTTTGATTATTTGTAGACAATAAAGCAAACAGACCCTGCATCTTCTTGAATATGTGCAAAGATAGTTGACTGTGTGCATGATCATGAAACATGATTAGTAATAATTTATTTGTGATATTGGTGTGATTGGTAAGTTGAAAATAAATTTTATTTTATGGTGATTATAGAATTTTTCATTTGAAATCTTTTGAATGTTCAAACTACAAACTGTATACCCTATGCTTTTACAATCTGTGCCTCAAAATTTGAGTGAAGGTCAGAGTATTATGAAAGAGGAGATTATATTTGGTGGGATTTTGGAATGTATGATTAATTATTAACTTGAAATAAAAATTCCTTAATATTATTTAAACATTGTATGTTTTTATTCTGCTAAGGACATTTTGTGTTAAACAAAACAACCCTGTCTTCTATGAGTAAAAGTTCTGAGTATACATCTGTGTGAGAAGGTATATGCATGTATTGGAGTGAACATTCAAATGTATATTTTGGTGAGTTGATCCTAATATGATAGTTAAGTGTTATAGTATTTAAATTATCTTTCATATATTAGGATGAGCAAAAATAAAACTAACACAGTCTTGCAGTCATCAAGAAACTTAACACAGTCAAAGTGGTATCTCATGGAAATTAGAAAATTGAGTGTCATAGATGGAAGGCATTGATTTTTTAAAGTGTGTAAAATTTTTTAAGAGGATATTAAACCTTAATGTTAATTTATAACCCTTTTTTGGAATGAATTAGAATAAATAACCTCTTCTTAGAATACTATAGACATGTGAGTGAGTACATAGTCTATTCAAATTTGGTTAAGTCAATATAATATAGCTTAAAAAGGGAAATATAACACTTGTAAAATGTTCATAGGGTAAAATAAGACCTAATACAAGAATAAAAGTCATTATAAATGCCTTTAAAAGATTAAAATCTCATTTTGACCCTTCTTGAGTCTATAAAACCAGTCCAAACCCTGTATTAGGGTTTTTAGTTTCAAAGTGAGTTTTTAGGAGTTGTAACTGTAAATAATTAATAAAATTTGGTGAAATTTTTTAGTTCAACATGCACAAAGATAATATAGTGTTTTTAAGCTGTGTAAGTATGGATAAGTATGGATGGGAGAGGGCTGTGTGGTAGACAGGGTAGAAGGAAACCTAAAGGCCTAGTCTGAGAGTAGAAAGAGCCAAAAGAAGTTATAAAATAGTTAAACCAAAGTTTGGAACTTTGTGAAGAGATGGGATATGTTACATGGTATCCATAAAGGAGGTTTATTTAATGATTTGAGTATGTACAAAAAGAGTCTATGGCAGAGTAATATGTAGTGTATGATATGAGGATTATGTTGAGAAGTTAAGTAGGGTTGAGAAGAAGTTAGAGAGAACTCAAAGGAGTGGAAGGAAGTTTATCAGATACATATTAAAGCCTAAGGAACCAGAGACAATATTTGATCCAAGTTGTTATAAATCATAAATATTAGTAAGGGGAATAGTCTCAAAGTAAGAGAGATTGAATGTGTTGAGTAAGCAGCATAAAATGAAGAGTTTAGTGAGACCATCCAAAGAATGGTGTAGAATAAATGTAGATGTGAATTTGAAATGTATGAAAGGTCCAAAGATAGATATCAATCATACAAAGTGAAATCTAGGTGGATATTGGTAAAGAGATTGAACAAACATAGTATGCAATAGGGCTCTACATCATAAGGGATGGTGAGGGGAAATGAGGGAGTGATTATAAATGATAAGTAATGGTGAGGGTAAATAAATGAATGATTAGAGATGATGAGGGATGATGAGGGAGTGATTAGGGATGATGAAGTGGTGATGAGGGATGGTGAGAGCTAATGAGGGAGTGATTAGGGATGATGATGGAGTGATGAGGGACAAGAAAGGATAAGGAGTAAGTTATTAAGGATGTTGAGGCATAGTGAGGTCAATGAGGGAGTAATCAGAGATCATGAGGAAGTTATTAGAGATGACTAGGGACAGTGAGGGTCATTGAGGGAGTGATTAGGGACAATGAATAATGACGAGAGAGTGATTATGGGTGATGAGGAATGAGTAAGAAGTGATCAAGGATGAGGGATGGATGATGAACAAGTGAAATTAACATAAAGTGGTTATTTGATGTGTGTAGGTTATCAATGTGACTTATGCTACCCCAATCACACCACTTTGCATCAATTTTAAAGTGAGTGGTTTGTAAACTTCAATTTTGATAAACCTAAGACTCCTAAAAATGTCAGGAATCAATCTAAAAGGCATAAAAACCTAAAAAATGACTATATTTTTACCAAAACATAGATATCAATTGCAAAAGTTATGGCCTAAAATCCTTAAGTTTAATACTTGGACCCTAAAAATGCCTAAGTACTAACTTGATTGGATTTTTCAAAACTATTTTCCACATTGTAAGCCATGTAACTATGAGACCAACTCTATCAGATGCTGAGTAACTTTAATTTTTTATATTTACTAAAATAAATTTAAAGTGTAAGAAAATAAATGTACACGTATACTTGACATTTAGAGTAGTAAATATAAGCTTATGGCCAAATTTGGCTTCACATGCAACTCCCACATGCTTATGGAGATGGTTTTGGTCTGATGAAAAAATAACACGTATGCATTGTATATTACACAATATAATGTGTATGTGTTATACAATGCGTACGTGTTATACAAGTACACATTATTTGAATTTACAATAATGCGTACATGTTATTATTTTGTCAACAACATGTACATGTTATGGCTCAATAATTTTTGAGCCATAATTTAAATAACATGATTGTGTTACCTAAAATGTCCATGGAATTGTCCCCCAACTCTGTGCACATACTCATAATAAGGTAATCCCAATATCGAATGACCATGTGAAAGTATGTTCTATATCACACTCAAATACCTCATGAAAATCAATGTGTATTTAAAAACTAAAATATTGTGTGTGTGTAATGAATAGCATATGGATAAAAGTAAACTGCAACATTTGAAAATTCTTTTTAGGTCCTAATTTTGAATTTTTGCAAATATTTTATTTTATTTTTTAAATTGTCATTATGAATATTTTTAAATTTTTTGACATATTGGAATTTGAAAGTTTTGAAAAGTGTGAAGAATCAATGCTTCGAAAATAGAGGAATAAGTAGGAAATCAAACAATCCTCAACAAGGTGGTAAAAAATAGTACAAGAAGAAGGAAGGCAAGCCATGTGCCCCTAATGTATATGTAAATAAATCATAACAATGTAACTCAAATGATTAAGGTAGATAAGAATGTACATGCTCTTCAATGGGAAAGAGATAAATGTGATCGTGTAAGTATAGTGAAATCTATGGTATGGTGGGGATGCAATAGTAAGCAAGGTATTTGTAAGGTAGCTAGTTTGAATTGTTTTAATTAGTTTGAAAATCAAGAGGGCAAGTGCTCAACGTGAAACATAAAGCCAAGGGCTAGAAGAAATTTTGGATAAGAGATAGAATAATTAGGAAGGAAGAAAAAGTAAATAAGTTAATTTAAAAATGGGAGTAACACTAATCAAGAAATTTAGCCCAACTAGTGGATTGGGAGGAAGTAGAAAGTTTCATCCAACCAAGGATCTCATCAAGAGGATGCACATATGTATATCCAATTGTATATTATGCAAGATTGAAAACAATAATGATCTAAGGTTATATTATGAATGAAAAGTTCTATGAAATAAGAACAAATCATATGTTATAATATAATCATATGAACCACTACTGATAGACCCATGTAAGCTTGTATTTAAATGTACAATAGGAGTAGATATAACAACATGTAGTTATGGTGAAAATTTATGGATAACCTATTGTGCCTTAAGAGAGTAATACCTCATTTTATGTGTCATTTTATGCTTAATAAAATGTGACATGTTCTTTGTAACTAAATAAATATGTTCATGTGTAATTGTATCATGCTTATAAGTAGATGGATAAACTGATTATGTAATGTGCTCATGCTCATAAATATGAAAATTTTGATTCTGTAATATGCTCATGATCATGAATATATGAAAAAGTTATAATGTGATTTAGAATATGTAAATCATGCTCTTGAAATTTTTTTCAGACTATTTCATTACTATGTTGTTCAATGATTGTGCCAAGAAGTTATTCCGTAAGAGAAGTAAAGATCATTGGTTCCAAAGGATATTCATATTGGATTATTGGAATTTTGACCAATTAATTATCATTAATATATTTAAGACATTTATGCATTATAGAAGGTACTACTCTAATCTTTTGTATCCAAGGGCATCCTAGTGGAATATCAAGACCCTTGTGCTTGTATAACTAAGAATGGTGTGGGAATTATAAGAGGGCCATTTGTAAAGATAATAATAAATGTCCATTAGTATCATATGTGTATCCATAAAATGCTTTGAAATATATATAATATCCTATAAATCTTTCTCTATATATCTAAGAGATTGAAGGAGTGTTACGGTGCACATATTTTCACTTGATCCATTGTCTATCATAACACTATGTATAGATTGTTTGTCAACATATGCTCAAATAAAGAGTGCATATCTATCTAAATCATCATAAATAAATTCACTATCATCAAATATAATTAGATGATGTGATGCTTATTTCATTGTAATTGTATCAATGATGTTGTCAAATGGATTTCATATGTAGGAGGATAATGAGCATTATATGCATATTGTAATTCAAAATTGTCCTTGTTATTTCTTTCATGGTTTGGAAAATGATATTTTTACATTTTGATATTTTCATTGTCATTTATTTTTGGCTTATCCTCTTCAATAGGTGTACCAATATAAAAAATCTTAGCATTAGTAAGATCTTGAATCTTGTGCTTAAGCTTGAAACATTTATTTTTATAATTCCCAATCTATGGTAGTGATAGTATGAATTGCCATCAATTTTTTAATATTATGGTCTAGACATGTCCACTTCCATTGGTGGAAGAAGAGTGATGAGATTGAATTCAAATATATTTTACAACAATACATGAGGAGGTGATGTTAACCTTGAAAATCACTTCCTTGGTGGAACTTGAAGCTTTTGTTTTGGTTTTGAGATGACAATAACTATAACCGTAGCTTCGTTCTTGCTTTCATTTGGTTTGCTCTTATAATTTGGCTTGATTTGAAATTTTCCATTTGAATTATGAGTATTTTAATTATACTTAAGCTTATTCAAATTAAGCAACTTGACCTCACACTCTTTGATTGTATGGCATAGTTCATTGAAATATTTGAACTTATCAAACAATATTTGACTCTTGAAGAGGAGATAAAAAAAATTGAGTAAATATATCTTGAAGCTCATTATTAGGAATTTAATTTGTCATTTTTTCTATCATATTCTTTTATCTCAACACATATTTACTGATTGTTTCATTAGACCCTTGTTTGAGCTTAACAATTTGAGCACATGATAACTTTTCACCAATGTTGATAGAAAAGTGTGTTAAAAACTAATTTTTTCAAAGGATTTCAATCCTTTAATAATTGAAATGGAAGATCATATAACCATCTAAGATCATATTCTTTAATACTTCTTGGAAATAACTTTTTTAACAATTTATCATTATCTATATAGTCTAGATAACCTTCATGGAATGCATGCAAATGTTGTTCAGGCTCACCTTTGCCTTGATATAGAGGAAGCTTAGGAACCACAAAGTCAACTAGTAATGGATAAGCTACAATTTTAGGTGCTAAAGGGTTATGCAATAAGGAATATGAGTCCATATAGGGGATAACATGAGAGATAGTTTGATCAATGTTAGCTAGATTACATTGTATGACAATAAGTGTATGTTCAAGGTAGTATTTGTAGTAGTAATATGAGTAGAAAAATTATCATGAGTAGGAATGGTCATGGATACATTTTAGAAACCAAGTGATGTTCCCAAACTAAGAGATGCTGTTAAACATATAGAAATAGGAATGGATGCAATGGTAGAAGTGACAACATTGTAAGTAGGGGATTTGAAAACCTAAAAAGCAAAATATTATGGTATATATGTGGTTAATTTAGCTTGATGCTAAGATTTTGATTCTAAAATTATATAAATTATCTTATTAACCACATGGGGGCTCTCTTGAAGACCTTGGCGAAATTCAAATAATTCTTGCACTTGATTTTGATCTATTCCATTAAGCTCATGTGGATCAATATGAGTTTCATGTTCACTATGTACATCATAATCCTCTTCATTAAATTCATTAAAAATTTAAATGTGAATTTAATTTTTAGGAGACCAAGGAATATTAAAACTAGAATTATTAGTTTGAGAAAAAACACCATGACTTGTCATTGTAGTAGAAACCAAAGGAAGTTGCATATGTAAAATAGAAATACCACCTAATATAAAACTAAGCCTAAAAGGCATACAATGAAATATAAATCAATAAATGATAATGACTATGAATATAAGATAAGCAAAAAATAATTTATAAGGGTGATATAGGCAAGGTTTTGAATGATTGTGTAGGATTTCAAATATACTTGCTTGTGCATTGATTAGTGTCAACCCAATGTTTCAAAGCACTAACCATAGAGGCAAAACCATGTATATATCCTATTAACCCTATTTTCAAGGGTATGGTGATATTAACTTCCCTGGGTGATATATACTCTTAGTTTCACTACAAATAAAATGACTAAAAGAAGATTCTTATGGTATTAACAAGGGATCCTATGTGTTTATGATATATTGTGAGGCACATGGAAACTAAATATTGTGTTTAGTGTTGTACAATTAATATGGGTATTAGATTAAACCCATCATGCCAAGATGTATTTAAACACAACACTATGTATCCCTTCACAATAGTCACTAAGTAGTTCAAAAACTACTATAACACAATTTTTAAAAATAAGCACAAGCAATAACAAATTAAAAAAAATGAAATATTTTTATGTATAGATATTGACCAAATTTTAACTCAAGGTCTAAATAAGAGCTTTATTATCATATTTATCCAAGATGATAAGACAATCTCTTTAGTGTTAGATTAACCTTATGTAGGGTAGGGTAAATATAATTTAAGGGAATATTGGGTGATTGTATGTAGCATGGGAGACCCTCAAGGGGAATATTCTACTTTCAAAATTTCCATCAACATCTCCACAAATGTTTCATATATGAATAACATTCCCCCTTTTATATTTCCTAATTTCATGGGAATGGTGAGCGAAGATATTGACACATTTATTTTTGAGTTTGATATCATGTGTCATAGTTACCATTACAATCAAGATGCACAAAGGCTGAAATTATTTCCAACCACTCTTAAAGATGCAACCCTCATATGGTTCATGAGGTTGGAAAATAATAACAATAAAAACTAGAAAGAGATGAAAGAGCAATTCATTTTCAAATAATAGGACTACTATAGAGAAAATGATTCTAGGGAAGATGACATCTTATGGATGTCACAAAAATAAGATGAGTTGTTGGTAGATTATATGTAAATATTTTTATTTAGCCTGCAGTGGTCTAAACAAAACAAGCCAAATCATGAATCTATTCAACTAGTGTTTTTTAAAGGGATAACTAAATAATGTCTATAAGCTCTAAATATTAAGGGTAGTGTGGATGTTTTAAAAATGACATTTGATGGCATCGCCCTTCTATGCAGGAATTATTTTTGGTTTATGATGATAAATACCCACAACAAGAGGCCATTTTCATTCTCCAAAGCTACCAATAAACTCTCACAAATAGAAATTATCATTTTTTTTGTAGGGCATGAAGATAGAAACTATCAATCACATGGCTACACAACTGGACATGTTGTATGCCCGAAGAAAAAAAGAATATTTCAAACAAGTTTTGGTTATATATTGCCCAGATTGTTGTAGGAATAAAACATATTTTAGGTTAAAAACTACTCATAAAATGGTGGAAAATATGATAGAATATGATCTTAGTGCAATCAAAGGAGATGGGGATCATATATCTTATGTGGATGAATGAGAACCATGGTCACAAAGACCTCATAAAGTAGGTATGTCATCATATATCTTTTTTTCAATTCAAAAAATACTCACAGTTGGTACAATCCCACCCATTCAAATCAAATTCCCCAAAGGCCACCCTAAAATCATAAATTGCCATGATAAAATACTTAAACCCATGCCAATTAGAAATATCTTCAAAACCAACCATGATAACTATAAAACCTAAATCATTTGTGGTATCCACCTTCCAATCAATGGCAACAACCATGGAAAGGAAATCAACCATAGTTTAACAAAAGTATTGGGTTGCAACAAAAACCATAATTGTCCCTATAGCAACATCAAATTGTGATACCAAACAACATTACCCTAGTTGTAAATATGAGTATAGGGTGGAGGAATAATATACAACCATTTGTTGGATATTAAGAGCTACAAGCCCTCAAAGCAAGAATTAAATGGCTAGAGGGAAGGTTGGATGTCCTAGCTAAAGCAACAAAGGACAATGTAAGAAATATTGAAATGCCTACATCCAATAAATAATACAAGATAACTTAGCTTGTTTCCCCTATACTAATTGCTGAAAATCAACCTATAATAACTTATATTGCACCCATTAACAAAAAAAGGTTGCTAGTAGGGTTTTCTTTTGTGGAAATTCATGCACTTGTTGAAGAAAACTAGTTTGTAACAACATAAAAGAATGCACTTATTGTAGAATAAATTATGTCTACATCTTTGCTTTCACATCTTGGTGAGAAAATGTTGCACACATAAAAAGTGCATTTACCAACTTCTGGATCTATTTTTAATCCAACAATAGTCAGTAAAGAGTCATCTATAGAAAAATATATTTTTCCTTTGTATGAGAAAATATGACCTACATACAATTATTTCATAAAAATAAATGTTTGGGGTATTTAATTAACAAAAATGTAGCATGTTTCAGATGGATCAAAACTAGTAAATTTTGGAGAAAGGTTCTTCAATAGTGAAGAAACATGGCCTATATCAATCACTTCTATAATAATGCATGCATCAATTGGAGAAAACAAACATATATAAATTGTTATGAATGATTTTTAGACTATTTATCTCACACAAATCAATTAAAAATGACCTATGGTAGTTACTACAAGAATATTTCAAACTATTTTTCATATAACTGACATTATAGAAACATAATCTATAGCAAGTTGTCATATGTTGGGTTGTGAGGGAAAAAAATAATTCACAGTAGTCACTTACCTAAATAAAGAACATGTAGATATTATGAGTATAAAAGATAAACCAAATATAGAAGGATACATTTTTAGAGTGGTTCAAATGATGTCACTTGATCCTGCTATGGGTTGCCACCGCTAGACCCTTACCCTCAAATTATAGAGCCAAAGAAGAGAATCATGGAGGAATTACACCAACAAAAACTATCATTTTTAGGACTCCTATTTCTTATGAATGTAGTTTATATGTTTCTATTTTATCATCATTATTATTGCAATTAAATGTACAAATTATTCTTGTTTATAAATATGAAAGTATATTTGAAGAATTTTTACAAGGAGAGAGAAAATTTTAAAGGCAACTAATTGACGAATCTTTTAATATCTATTACTTTCATTATTACAGAACAAAGGGTGAGTGTCAATGAAAATATGCTTGTGAAAATGAGGATAACACACACATGGGTTAATTAGCTACAAATCATATACAAGAAAATAAATATGGAAGGAATTAGGGTTAATTTCAAAGTGAAACTTGGCCATTGACATACATAAGTTGAGGTATACATGTTGGCCATTTGTTATTCCATTTTTATTTTTGTTATCATGCCACCACCAAACTTATTTCCACCTCCATCTCAAAATTATTCAAATTATTAATAACAACCTCATGTTTAATGGTTGAGTTACGACGGCCACTCATGGAAACCACCATCCCAACACTAATAATCACAATATTTTGGACTTTAACAACACCCATAGCCATAAAAAGATATGATGAACTAAACATCTAATATCCCAGCCCAACCTTCTACTCAAAACATTAAAAAAATTATATGCCCAACCTACACATAACCCAATAACAAACTAGCCTAACTGATTTGCAATAATGAAATGATGACACACCCCACATACTGAGGAGACTTAATAGAGTTCCACCTTAATGTAAAGATTGTAAAATCACTTCACATCAATCATAATAAATAGATTGTTGGAGAAAGTATTCAAACCAAAATAAAAAATTCACTACAAATAAATGAGACAATCCTTGATCTCCATCCATTCATAAGTACAATTGTACTACCAAGAATTCATGCTCACAAAAACTAGCCCTTGTAGAAAATTCTTGATTTTTTAAATATATTAAAGATTGTTTATGTCTATATACGGATTCAAGGGAATATTTTAAGTATCATAATAGTACATCTTGCCTAGAAACACTCCCTAATAATTGAACTTTATTTCTAAGTACTTGCAACCAAGATCATAGTTATTGTATCCATTATTTTAGTCTATGCAACCAATGCATAAGTTACACATGATCACTATTTAGAAACTATTGTGATGATCTAAGACCACTATTTAGCCACTATTATAGTCCTTTTAGCCACTATCATAGTACCTATAGCCATTTTTTAGTCCCCACAACCATTGTATAAGTTACACACAACCACTATTTAGAAACTATTTTAGCTCACCTACAACCATTGTCGTAGCTCACCTACAACCACTACTGTAGATTTTTGTAAATTATTTTGAAAGGTTATTGTAGATTAATATGGAGTAGTGCCACATATATTTAGGGGTAATAATTAGTCATAAATAAGTTTTGTATATGAGGTGAAATGGTCATTTCAAATGAATACAACATTCAAATTTAATGTTTACCCATCCACCCAAACCTCATGAAGGACACATCAAAACCCTTTTTAACTGTACAACAGGGGTAATGACCGGTATTGTGTTCAATATATTCCCATCAATGACTACACTAATGATCACTAAATATAGAGACATCCACCTTTATCTATGTACAAAATATCTCAACAAAATCAATCCATCTATATCATTTTATCCACTATATTTCTTGTCCTCTTAGATAAATCATCCCAACTACAGATTTTTTGATCCTATTGGGGATGATATTATTTTACATCAATTTTTTTCACATTAATAATATCTTAGAAATGTTTTAAATGAAAATTTATTCCATTATGACATTAACCAATATTGTTGCATGCTTTCTTAACATCCATTTAAACTCTCAAATGAAAGTAACAACTAAAACATCATCCACAAACATATAAGCCAATGAACTTGAGGAAGCTCTGATCAAATTATTGCTTCCATGTTTATATTTGATGATAAATCTTACCAAAATTACAACACTATTCTCTAGTTTATAATGATATTGATTTTGTATATTATATGCTAGGAATGTTTTAGGACACTGTTATGACATTTGATAACTAGATTGACTACATCATCTCCATATCCTCACCAAGAGTTTTTCTTACTTGAATGGATGAAAAATTGAATTATGCCTTCCACCACATTATAAAACATCATTTTGACATGAAAATAAATAGTATGGTAAATTTTTAATACATTCCTTATGATTATACAAGCTATTAATCAATTTTTTTCCATTACTATATTTCATGTTCTTGTCCATTTTGCTATGATATCTATATCACAGATTGAATCTTAGTGGTTTCAATATTATATATAACTTATTGCCTTAGGGATATAATGTAGCCATTATAGGTGAACCCTGAAATGAAAAATTATATTTTTGATTTTATTCACAACTAACATTTGTTGCCCAAGTATATAGGTGGTTTATGAACATATTTTTATGTTTTATATGATATCTTCTAGATTGCTCATAATTTTTTTACAATAATATCTACCAATATTTTTATTTTATACCAATAAAAATCACACCCCAATGTGATACACTCTAGCATTTATGGAAATCTACACATTTTGATGAAATTTTTCAAGCATCTTCACATTACCTAAAGGCCACCCAACAAAGAATCATATGGCATGATGGGTTCACTCAAAAAAGAGCTCTCTACTAAGATAATTGATATTGATTCATAATTTTATGCACAAATAAAACCAAGATGAAACTTGGACAAGTGGTTCAAAATTTGAAGGATATTAGACAATGAAACATGGAGGTTGTGTTGTTTATTTTATCAAGATTTCTTTCCTCATCAGTAACCATCACATCCACTTACATCACTATATATAAATTTATGTAGATACTCAAATTTTTGGCTTGATTTAGGGGTTGTAACTAGCTATGGCATAGCTTTTTCCTAACCCTCCATTATGTTATCATTTCTCAAAAATTTTAAAATTTCAAAATAAAATCAACAAAAATCTTTTGGCATTGTTGACAACCTTGGCTTAGAAAATTACCTTCTCAGCTAACCAAGTGTTGAATAAAGAGTCTTAACTCGAAAACCAACTTGATGGCTAATATGAAGCAAAATATTAAGAACAAAAAAAATATAGATAAAAAAATATGTCATGTATTTTTCATTATACAACCATTTCTAATTATTTCAGGCATATTGAGACTCTCAGATTGGTTTTACATTATTACAAGTGCCTACAAAAACACCATTATCATTACAAATGATAAAAGATTACTATTTTTAGGGGTTGTAGGATATATGTTCTTTATTTTTGTTACTCACCATATTATAGATTACTTATGTCCTTCTAAGGCTGCAAATCCATGTTCTTACCTTGGTTATGTAGTCTTACATTCTCTTAGCCTAATGGTTGTATGTTCTCCTTTTTGTACTTCCATCCACTAATGCCCAATCATATTTTACAAGCCATTACTATAGGTTGGTCTTTTGGCCTATGTATCCAATTTGCTAAGTAGTATTTTTTCCTTGACATATTCTTGGTGATTATGTGTTTTATTTTTGTTAAGTCCTAAGACACCCTTCAAGAATATTATTTCATTATATGCACATGGTGGTTTCTTTATTAGAATGTTTTTCATTTAGGCAAACATTCCAAAGAAATAATAGGTATTCTCTCAGACTTTGCAGGTTATTGATTTCTCTGACAGGACTCTTTTTTAACCCTCAATTATCTTATATGTTATCCTCTTTTGGGATACTTGATTGTTTATTTCATCAGTTGGTGTCACTACCCAGAGGTCTTTTTGGGGCCACTTTAGCGCATCTACTACCAACATCATCATATTTTTGGTTAAACATTATAAATCATAAAATCATACATTTTATTTAGAGTCATTTATATTAACATTAAATTATGAAACCATATCATTTTGTGTACTCCTTTAGACCAATCCTAATAGCTATAGGGCAACTCCCTAATCCCTCTTTTATAATATTTGATTTCCTACTCCATTTCTTTCCATCACCTTCCATCTATCTTTAATTCCTTCCCATATGCTTCCACATTTCCACTTATCTATTCCATTCTCCCTCTTTACCCCTCCATCTCATAATAAATTTTTTCCCCATACCATGCCACTCTCATAATAAGGTGATATGGCAATAAAATATACAATTGGCGGGGGGCGGGGCGGGGGGGGGGAGAAAGGGGAAAGGGGAAAGGGGGAAAGGGGGCACAGGGGTGATTTCAAATTTTTATACATGTAACAAGGTATATTATAGTATTCCAATAATTGCATTTCCTCTTGATTAGAAAAACCCTCTTATATATGATTTCTCATGAACAACTCAAGTATGAAAATTATAGTTCATGATGTTGGTTGTTTATCCTCTTTGAGATATTCACATTGTTGAATAAGAATGGTTGAATATATATATATATATATATATATATATATATATATATATATATATATATATATATATATATATATATATATATGCCTAAACTAAAAAATAATACAAGGTGGTGAAAAATTATTGAAAAGAAACAAAGCCTTGTGATTTGATTCATTATGCTTACATGTATAAAATAGAAACAAATGATCGTTTGAAGAAGTTTTTTTTTTATAAATATTTTTCTCTAAAGGCTCCTAGTATGGTTTCATGAAGATGTGAGATATTTTAAGTTGGAGGTTATGATGATGCAAATAAATGTCACTCATCTTGCATGTTATTATCACACAAATTATTTCTATTTTGGTCATTATTATAATCTTCAACCATGCATTCATCTTTATTTCTATCCATGTTGCATATGTATATTGTTGTGATATAGGTTAATGATTTCTATATAAAATAGTTATTTAAAGACAAAGATTCATATAGCAAATAAACATCTAGTTGACTAATATTTTTCTTAGACATAGATCTGAAGCTTTCTATAAGAATAAATCTTATTGTGCATATCAATTGCATGTTTATAATAAAGGAGGGCCTAAGCATAATTACATTTAGACTTGAATTCACATGATCTTTCACACACACATATAAGTGGGATAAATACATGTGATTTCAGCCCTCTTTGAAATATTAGAATATATAAAATGTTTAGCTACTTAGCGCAAAATGGCTAAGGTCAATCCAACCCAAAGGCTAACCCATTTTTCAGATCATATTATGGTTGAAAGTGTTACTAGGTTTTCAAAGGAAGGATAAATAAAAAAATATCATCACATGTGTGCACACATAGGAAGCATCTATAGATGTAGGCATGAGGGTCTAAAGAGTTACATACCTATACTATATATAGACATTGGTGATAGAGGTAGGATAATATTGGTTGCCATAGGGTTCACACTATTATTGGTATCATTTAGGTAGCATATGAGCTATAACTTTTAATCCAAAAAATGATAAATCAAATAAAAAGCATACATAGATCTTTTTTAGAATTAGTGATGACTGTAGTAATTGACAGAATACATAAATTATATATCTACATCTCCCTTATTTTGCTTTGTCAATTTGAATTGTCTAATTATAATATAAATATATCCATTTCTCAATTGAATTTTGTAGGTTATTTATATTTATATAATTTTAATTATCCTTAGTCTTACATTATTTAAATCGCATTAATCCAAAATAAGTAAAACATTCAAATGAACATGATCATTGAGTTGAGCATAAAAAAACCTATGTTTCTTCCACTTTAGGGTTAAAACTTATCTTATAGTTTAAAATTTGTCCTCTATTAGGGTTTGAATTTCATATCTAATTTTGTATTTCCCCTTATTATGTGCCCTTTGACATTAGAGTTTCAATTGCTGATATCAAATCCTTGTAAACCCTAGGGTTATATGTATTCCCTTGTGTTAGAATTGGGACTTTTGGTTGTATTTATTATCTTATTTAGGGTTTGGAAACTTTTCCATGTGTGTGCATTATTTGACCCATAATTTGTTTCATCCCATATATTTCATGTTTTTTACACATTTTGTGTCTTATAATTATAACAATGAATGGAGAAATTTTGATAATCATGATTGTGAGAATGATGTTAATGCTTATATCAATGATGATCATGTTTGTATGGATGATGATAATAATTATGTGGATGATGTTTATGATTATGTGAATGATATTTTGAATAATTGGTATGATATTTATTTATATTTGTAAAATGGTAGTGAAGGAGAAATAGGTCAAATCAATGTTGTAATCCAAGAGACTAGCTCTTCTTCCCCTTCTATAGACCTTTCTAATAGTCATGAGGTAGAGAGGGAACATAGTAAAATAGAATCAACCAACGTAATTCTTGATACTATTAAGTTTATGACTAATAAAAATCAATTTTGTTTGGATGGATACACACACACACATGTTGCATCTCATACTATTCAAGATGTTTATATATCCCATGATTATATGATTTGAAATTATTTTTCTACTAATATGTAATGTGATAATGTGAAATATGGTGATGTTTATAAACAATTGGATGATCCTTATTTTCATATGAAGTGCCATGATGTTTCTAAATGCAATTATAGGCATACTTGTAATGAATTTTTTATACCTATGTTTGAGATAGATGGTGAATTGAAACCTATGAATGAAAATTTTAATTATATATCCATTCCCACTAGCCATATAGTGTCCATTATGTTGCAACCGGTAAACTCCAAAAAAGAGTTATTGCCTTATCCTTATTATGCTCAATTTGATATTAATGTCAAACCTATAATATAAAGGATACTCAATCATTCATAACCTGAAGGATTTATTATGAATACATTTCATTTAATTGATGGAATTGGAGATCCTCGTACCCACCTAAAAAAATTTAGGTCTTCTCTCAATGATCACTCATGAGATGGGATAGTATTACTATAAACCTTTCATAAGCCTTAGATTGGTTATATTATTTACTTAGTGGACCTATAGCTCTTTTATTTTAATTTCTTATCTCATTTCAATAAGAATAAAGGTCTTACATTAAAATTGGAACATCTTCAAACCCTTTAGCAAGGTCATCATTAACCCATATAAGATTACATTTTAAGCTTCAAAAATACATTATAGTGCTTAATATATCAACCAAATAATTTGTAAAAACAATTCATCTTTGTTAAAAGCCTTTACCTCCACTCATATAAAAATCACTCTATCAAACCTATAGTTATTTTGAACAAATTTACATGGATAAAATTTCTTATGAATGTGATATTATACATGCATGCACTTGTGCTTCTAATTCTACAGGTTCTTAAAAGTCAACAAAATCAAGTCTCCAAGGTGATTCACCATTTAAGAAGAGAACTATGTATAAGATAATTAATGATGAAATAAATTGCATGAGTCCTACCCCTTCTATTGTTGACCAACCAATATGATTTTGAAGACTGAAAGATGAACTAAATGTTATTTTATGAATGTTACTTAATAATAATTTAATGACATTACCCTCTAATCAATACCACCCTACACATTACTTAACATGAGTAGGGGCAAGATCATTTTGTAATTATCATTTAATTAATATGAATAAATATAACAATTCTTATACATCACAACATATAATAGAACACTTTTGGATAAGGGTGTTATTATATTGGAAAAATATAACACCACTCCTACAAGCTTAGGTTTTCCATATTATTCTATTTCATAATATAAAAAGGTTGATGTATCCCAAGCAATTCTTAAAGGTCATGCATTGCCATGTAAACCTAAAAGGGAACCAATGGTTATTTGAGCTATTATATAAGGTTAACTTAGGAAAGAAATTTTTGTTGATGACAAGGTATGGTACAATTCATGCACAATTGATTTTCTTAAGGAATTATGACATGAGTAGAATGAATTGCAACATGCTAAAACCCATGAGGGATCATTGGGGTAGATCACAACATCAAATTATTTTGGACCAAGATAGTGGAAACATTATATTTTTAAAATCCCACCACTACACAATTCAATGCAATACTTTGAAAATCATGGTTAAATAAAATGGAAGAAACATTAGATAACATCAAAATTACTATTGCATTCAAATTCTAAGGTGGTTTATTTACATTTTAAAGAGATAGAACACCTGAAAATAAAAATCCTATGAAAATTATGGTGACATCTCAAAGCACCCAAGTATGGTGCCAAAGCAAATTAAACTAATTAAAATGAACAAACTGAGCAAGTATTAAGTACTCCTAATACAAAAAAATATTAAGAAAAAAGAGTCTCCAATTATTAGCATTGGTCAAGTACTAATGCATGCATTATCTCAAGTAAGGTTAACACAATTATCTAATGTGAATACAATCATAAGTATTCCTATGAATTCCACACCAAGTGTATATCCATAGGGTTTAGTTAATTATGAGCTAGATCAATTAAGTCAACATAAAGTAATATGTGAATATGACTTATTTTATATACATGGTTAGTCATATGATTGTATCTCATTTGATTTTTTGGATTGTGATGGGATTGTTGGATAGTTAAAATAAATACATACATTGCATTTCCATGATATATAATTCACACGTCACATCTAAAAATAATAACATTAATATCATTTTCAAAAATACTAATAAAACATGTAAATGATCAAAATAAAAAATACAATCAAGTATTTATATTATAGACACTTATGAGGACACATAACTAAGATAGTATAAATATTCCATCGTAATGTGTAAGATAAGAGTATAAAATACAATATCTCAAGTACAAGTATATAACTTAATGATGGGCACATGTTGCCCCTAAAATTCCACATAACTATCCACATCTTGATATCTAGTCTAGGATCTATAAAAGAATAGGTTCTGCTATCATCTCAGTGTGACCTTGATCAAGATCTCCTCCACTTATCTTGACCCTCACATATAGCTAGTGTTTCCTTTAGTGTAGCATGATCTAATAATAGCTTGACATATTCACCCTATATTCAAACATGCTAAGAGAAGATGACATATCTTATATCGACACCCTAAGTAAGTAGGGACATTTTTATGTGGCTAACTACCCTCTCAGCTCAGTGATATCTCTCCTTAGCTAATATTTTTTCCTAACAAATACAACTTAATCAATTAACATGTACCATAAGATAAAAAAGATGACTGTGAACACCAACAATGTCATGTGCTCTCTCTAGTAACTCTTTATGAACAACATCATCATAAATTCATTGATTAATAACTTGAATAAATCCCTCAATGATAGTGATCTACTAGCATCACCTACATAACACACAACATGTACAAAGCATTATAACATGGTAAGAAATCTATATCAACATTATTACGTTAGTAAAATATAATGCATAAACATACATATTTTATCAAGAAAGACATTTATATATCTCACCTCCTATGACTCTTTCCTTAACTCACCCATAAATACATCATGTTGTATGCCTAGATATACATATGTTGGTTCTAGAACAATAGGAAACAAGATGGGATAGTGTGATTAGGCCTACCACTAGGTATATTTTGTGATACATCTATCATCATCACCCATTACAATAACAGTTGGGGGATCTTACCCCCCACCGGTATTGGAGCTAACTCCACAAAAATAGGTTAACCTTATTTTCTTGGATGACAACTTACTTTATGAGCACACATATATGCTATAGGTGTTAGGGGAAACATCTGTATAGCCCTAAATTTTATGTTAATATGATCATACTAAAAATTCTCAAAAGAATATATAAACCTATCATGAAGCCAATATCTGACACAAATCCACTGTTACTGAATGGAATCATTTATCCACCTAAAATTATCTATATAAGGACTCTAGATAATAGAATTTATGGTCAACAATTCCAATAAAATCTAACGATATGTGGTTCTACAACTAGAGGAACAAGGAGTACTAAGCCATCTCTTTGCTTTGTGGGTGTCTCAACTCTTCCAAAAGATAATCTACCGAATGAGCCACATATATGTGCTCATAAGCCCACACATGTAATAAGGTCATTGATTTGATCCCACCACTATAATCCTCTTGTGTGAAGTAATACAAGTCTCTAAACAAGTGGGGAAGCATCATCTAGACCCAATAGTACATAGTGATATGGGTCCCAATATCCTTAATGATAACATGCAAATGATATGATATAACTACTCCACCACCATAGATGACACTAAAGGAAGAAGAATGACACAAATAATTTTGCACCGAGGGAATGTTAGAAAATTTATGAAATTAGAATGGTGTAGTCATTGGACGTATATCGTACCCCCAAATCATGACTTGTCATGAACCTATGATATTTCCATTTTGGGCTTAGTCCCTCATCACCATGGAAGATAAAATAGTACCCAAAAATAGTAATCATAATATGTGCCACATGTCCTATACTATCATTATCTTATCTCCAATGGGTATCTAAAAAGTACATGTGTCTACATTTCATCTCCCAGTTAGCACAATCATCATGTGTGTATCATAGGGCATCACCCCTATTCATCCAACATATCCAAGTTCCACATGATCAATAAATGGATGCTCAACATCACTAAGAGAAAGACCTAGTAGATTTTCCATATGACCTCTGTTGGTTGAATATTTTGTCGATCAACGTACTAATAAACAAAATAGGTCTGATTAGCCAAAGTAGGAAGATTAGTCATCCAAATGTGTAGTTTTACCACATCAAAAAGACACTGATCTCTCCTCTCATCAAGGGGAGGTTCCCTCTAGGTATGCTATATATATATATATATATATATATATATATATAAAATAATACTCGTGGGTGGGACAAATCATCCATCTCTCTTCTTTCAAAGATGATGCGCATGGATCAAAGGAAAAACTTAGGGGAAATGACAGACAGTACTCCTCTTCTTTCAGAAATACTATTCAACAAACCATAAGAATACTCTTGGAAATAAAAGCAGAATGTAATTGAGGGCGTAGTAACCAGCAAATCGAGATACAGCACAAAGTCTTTACTTGAAATGCTCAAGAGTAATATACGAAGAACAATGAGGGCACAAAGTCTTCTCAAATTCCTTTACACAATAATGAAAAGAAAACACACTGAAGGCAGCTATGGGGGCACAAAGTCTCTCCACAATTGATTCTTCAGGACACCTTCCTGACTAATTTTACTAATTCTGCTTGTTGAATTAATGGAACAAAAAATATATCAAGGAAAAATACATAAGAATAGTTTCCTTACTAACAAAGAAATCACAGCACAAAGTCTAAAAAAGTCCCTTGCTTTCTTATTCCAATAAAAAAATATGATTAACAGACTGAGCACAAAGTCTCAATGATGCCTCTCAATTTGGGTAGAGTTTCGTTTTAAATGCCAAAAAAGAGATCCGTATTACAATAGAAGAAAGTCCCTTATATAATCTCCTCAAGAAGGACTTGGGAACAATCAATACATAATTTTGTGTTGGAATCTGTTAAGGAGACACGCTGGAACTTAGGGGCGCTTTACCCATTTGATTTTATCAATGCAAGGAAATAGGTCGTGCTTATTGAAAGTTTGTAACTTTTGATGTTCCACCTGGCAATCTGATCTTATCTTCATCATTCCTCCTTGTTCGGCTAATTGACTCGGGTCCTGGATTTAATTTACTATTCTATTCCTTTTCTACTTTTTGCTGGTCTTGACTTTGAGATTTGTGATTGTATTTCAGTCTGTATGTTTAAAGGATCAACATCTAATTCACTGTGTTGAATTTGACATTTTCAAGTGCATCATTCCTTTGTCTTCTTTCATCTTTTCTATTTGGCACTTTTCCAGATTGCACTTGCCCTTTTGGGCCTTAAGAAATGACCCATTTTGAGTCGAGAAGAGCCTCTCGCAAGGGTATCTACCCTTCGGACAGTCTTTGAATGGCCTTCGAGCTTCTTTGAACTTTGGCGATGAACCATTCCATTGAACCAAGACATTGAACCAAGCCGATGAACTAAGCATTGAACTGAACATTGAACTTGCCTTTGAACCATGTCTTTGAACTAACTATCCAACCAAGGCTTTAAACCAAGACGTTGAACCAAATTTTGGTTCAACGATTCAAACAAAGCTTTGAACCGATTGATGAACCATTTAATTGAACCTGCCTTTGAACCATTTGACATTGAACCAAAAGATGAACCAAATATTGAACCTATTGCTGATGCTTGCTAATGGAAATTTCTATTTGAAACAAGGTGATGAACCAATTCCAAAAATGACTAATTGTTAGAAACCAATTCTTTTGATTGAACACACCTGTAGGAGTCGTGAAGCCTGTTGAACTTGTATAAATGAGCCTATTTGTAGTTCGTAGATTTTTGGAAAGCTTGAAAAATGAGAAATTTGAACGCTCAAGACAAAATTTGGAAAGGGAAGAGATAATTTTGGTCTGTAAGACCAAAATAATTCAAATGTTGTCCCAAAAATAGCTGATATTTTTGAGAGACAATAGCTGGCTCAAGTTGGGGAACTTCTATCAATTGCAAAATGAATTGAAAGGAGTAGAATCTAGAATCTCCAGTGTCTTCATGTGTACCATTGGGTTATGGAGTCATGCTACCCAGAAATGAAAGGATTCAAAAATGGAAACAAATGAAACAAAAAACATTAAAAATTATACAAATATACATATGCAATGATCTGATACTTCAAGAGTTGAAGTGTTTCAAATGCTACCCATTGTGAGATAATGATAATGGCATCCCATCCTAATAAACCAGCAAGAAACCATTTTGTCCCTAGAATCAATGATGGGCGAATGGAACTCTCCACTAGGAAACCATTTTTCTGTGCCTTCCCCTTGGTTTTCTTCTTTTGCCCCACAGCAAGACTTGACTTTTGGTTTGAAAACCATGAATCTTCACTCTCCTGGCAAAGAGTTCCTTTTCTTGATTTTGATGGGTAGCAGCATGGTCTAGTACCATAATTTGCTATTCTGATAGCTCGGCCCAGCACATGTCTTGATTGTCACCCTCAGATATCTCAGATTCTTCTTTATTTGGAAGGGAGGGTTCTCCTGCACTTATGCTGCACTCCACCAATTCTTCTGCTATTTCATCCCTGCTTGAAGACTCAAACAAAATTTGGGATGCATGGGCCACCGTTTGGGTCTCGACACACTTGACATGATTAATTATGTCAAATGGCTGGATTGGACTAGGCACAGGGGATGGGAGTTCTTCTTTTTGGTTTATGGGATAGGTGGGAGGACTGATCTGTGAAGTTGAAGTAGAAGGTGCAGAGATGTTTGGGATACTTACTTTCTCAGCAATCACTAGGTCCTTTGGCTGGATAGGCAGAGTGGTCCCACTCTTAGCAATCAAAATTGCAGGCTGAGGTCACTCCTCTATTTCTCTTTTATCAGCTTGTTGAGCTGACTGATTTTGGGACTAGGTGATCATAGCATATGATCCTTCAAATGCTCCACCTTTACTATTGGGTTCATCCTGGTAATCTAATAAATTGATGTGGGAGTCACCAACTGACTCTTCTTGATCTTTTGTGAAGAGACCAACATCATTTTCTTGATTAAACTCAGGTTGGAAAGAGAAATCATGCTCTGTTTCCAAATACCCAACTGCTGAGTTGGCTAGAGGTTCTTCAATGGCAAGGTTCCTCTATGGGGGAGGAAGATGATTGGGTTGCCCTTGATGTGCCTAATTAGGGAATGTCCTCCTTGGTACATCTCTGTATGAAGGAGCAGATGACATCCCTTGTGCCATTTGTCTTCTGAGGGCCATCACTTCATTTGAAAGCTTCTGCACCATTTGATCAGTGGTGGCTACAGGTGAGTTATCAAAAGATGAGGAAGATGTGCCTCTATTTGAATCCCTTCTTATCTTTCCAGCCAAGATAAGGTCATCGTCTAACTCAATGGCTAAGTCTTGAGTAGCTTCAAGATCTATGCAGCCAGCACATCTTAGCAAAAAACTCACTTCAAGTAGTTGTGAGTTAATGAAGAAGCATTTGAGGTTCTCATGTGTGGGCTGAGCAACTATGGGAATCCTGTTTCTCAGCATGTCAAATTTTGCAATAAAATCCCTCATGGGCTCATGAGGTTCCTTATTCATCTACGTAAGTTGGGCTAGTAAAGCATGAGCATCTTCTGCAGGTTTGAACCTTGCTTCAAACTTGGCTTTGATAGTGTCCCAGCCAGTCACTGATCCAGTTTGCAGATGGTAAAACCAGTCTGCAGTAGCAGCTTGTAATGTCTCCATGAAAAGCCTGACTGCCACATCTTCAAATTCCACCCCTATCACACCATAGGCTATGGTGAAGGCTACAATGTGTTCATCAGGGTGGACTCTTCCATCACCAAAAAATTTGGGGAAATTCTTCCTTAAACTGAGTGGTAGCTCATGCAGTGGTGGAGTTAGATTAAGTGAGCCAAATGAGTTACCCCAGGGGCCTCGAACTGCCATGATCAGATTATGAACAATAGGGATAACACATTTGAGCAGAGTTTCTAGATTATAGGACAAAAATGGAAAAGAAACTGGCCTTGCTTCAGTTTAAAGCTTGAGGCTTCAAACCGCGCTTTCTTTCCCAGCAGCTCTGGTTTTGCAGACCAGATAATATAATGGAGATGGATGAAAATGGAGATGGATGAAAAATGGTAAAGCTATAAATGGATAATGGGTAAGACCCAGATGAGAGTCGCTAGACTGTATAATGGATAAGGTGATAATGATAATGGGTAAGACACAGGTGATGTTTCAATCTAAAACTTGAGGTTTTAAATTGCATAAAATTACTGTGTCCCCAGTGGCATCGGCAAAAACTATTGGTTGAATATTTTGTCGATCAACGTATTGATAAACAAAATAGGTATGATCAGCCAAAGTAGGAAGATTAGTCATCCAAATGTGTAGTTTTACCATATCAAAAAGACACTGATCTCTCCTCTCATCAAGGGGAGGTTCCCTATAGGTATTATATATATATATATATATATATATATATATATATATACATAAACAAAAAATAATACTCATGGGTGGGACAAATCATCCATCTCTCTTCTTTCAGAGATGATGCACACAGATCAAAGGAAAAACTCAGGGGAAATGACAGACAGTACTCCTCTTCTTTCAGAAATACTATTAAGCAAATGACAAGAATACTCCTGGAAATAAAAGCAGAATGTAATTGAGGGCGTAGTAACCAGCAAATCAAGATACAACACAAAGTCTCTACTTGAAATGCTCAAGAGTAATATACGAAGGACAATGAGGGCACAAAGTCTTCTCAAAGTCCTTTACACAATAATGAAAAGAAAACACATTGAAGGTAGCTATGGGGGCACAAAGTCTCTCCACAATTGATTCTTTAGGACACCTTCCTGACTAATTTTACTAATTCTGCTTGTTGAATTAATGGAACAGAAAATATATCAAGGAAAAAGACATAAGAACAGTTTCCTTAATAGCAAAGAAATCACATCATAAAGTCTAAAAAAGTCCCTTGCTTTCTTATTCCAGTAACAAAATATGATTAACAGACTGAGCACAAAGTGTCAATGATGCCTCTCAATTTGGGCAAAGTTTCGTTCTAAATGTCAAAAAAGAGATCTGTATTACAATAGAAGAAAGTCCCTTATATAATCTCTTCAAGAAGGACTTGGGAACAATCAATACATCATTTTGCATTGGAATATGTTAAGGAGACACGCTGAAACTTAGGGGTGCTTTACCCATTTGATTTTATCAATGCAAGGAAATAAGTCGCGCTTATTGAAAGTTTGTAACTTTCAATGTTCCACTTGGCAATCTGATCTTATCTTCATCGTTCCTCCTTGTCTGGCTAATTGACTCGGGTCTTGGATTTAATTTACTATTCTGTTCCTTTTCTACTTTTTGTTGGTCTTGAATTTGAGATATGTGATTGTATTTTGGTCTGTATGTTTAATGGATCAATGGCTAATTCACTGTGTTGAATTTGACATTTTTGAGCGCGTCATTCCTTTGTCTTCTTTCAGATTTTCTATTTGGCACTTTTATGGATTACACTTGCCCTTTCGGGCCTTAAGAAATGACCCATTTTGAGTCGAGAAGAGCCTCTCGCAAGGGTATCTACCCTTCGGGCAGTCTTTGAATGGCCTTCGGGCTTCTTTGAACTTTGACGATGAACCATTCCATTGAACCAAGCTGATGAACTAAGCATTAAACTGAACATTGAACTTGCCTTTGAACCATGTCTTTGAACTAATCGTTGAACCAAGGCTTTGAACCAAGATGTTGAACCAAATTTTGGTTCAACGGTTCAAACAAAGCTTTGAATCGATTGACGAACCGTTTAATGAACCTACCTTTGAACCATTTGACATTGAACCAAAAGATGAACCAAACGTTGAACTTGCTGCTGATGCTTGCCGATGGAAATTTTTGTTTGAAACAAGGCGATGAACCAATTCCAAAAATGACCAATTGTTAAAAACCAATTCTTTTGATTGAAAACACCTGTAGGAGTTGTGAAGCCCGTTGAACTTGTAGAAATGAGCCTGTTTGTAGTCCGTAGATTTTTGGAAAGCTTGAAAATTGAGGAATTTGAATGCTCAAGACAAAATTTGGAAAGGGAAGAGATAATTTTGGTCTGTAGGACCAAAATAATTCAAATGTTGTCTCAAAAATAGCTGATATTTTTGAGGGACAACAACCTCCACAATAAAAATCTTGAACATGCATAAGCCCTTGTAAATAAATAAAACTGATAAAATCAATATCAGATCCAAATTACAAACATTGATAAATATATCATAAGAATTAAAACAACATTATAATATTATTTTATGCCAAGTAGATGTTTACAATAGTGAAAATATGCTTGTGGTGGATGATATCAATAGATATTTAAATAGTGTTAATAAAGTTTGAACACTATTGACATAAAAAAAAATACTACAAGTAATCACACTAATGAAGTAAAACTAGTAAAAATAGATGAAATAAATAATTTTTTTTTTTTTTTCCAAAAGTACTTATAATTTTAGAAAAAACTAAGTTTTTCATAAAATACCAGGCCCTCTCTAAATGCTCAAATTGTGTAGGAGTAACGACTCTCCACTTTCACATGGTTGCAAAGTCAAGGCACAAATTTAATAAAAAATATAATACAAATGAATTCCTATTTATATCAAAATAATTTTTATTATATGCAAAAATTAAAGTTTTATTGTTAATCCAACACGACATAGTACTTTTGAGATCCCAAGACTCATGTATACATTTCACCTTCCATCAGATGTGTTGGAACGCATGTGGGATGATCTCTCGTGTGGTGAGATTTTTAGGGTTATTTATTACTAAACCACAGTAGGGCATGTTATATGCCTTCTAGGATATAGACGAGTTGCTTAGTAAATCTTGACCATTCACAAAAATATGTGGATTGGGGGAAAATGATGACACATCCTATGAAATAAATGGATATTTCCTTAGGAAATCCTTCATTGTACAAATGAAATCTTATTTAAGAAATATAGTTTCTTATGTTATTCACCCAACTACTTGGGGAAATCATTCTGACTTCAAATAATATGAATGCATCCACTCACAACATATAGGAAAAAATTCAACATATTTATAAAAATATATTAGCACTTCAATCATAAGGTTTGTAATAAAGGTTCAAATTATAAACAATACTACAAAACAATGAGCTTATCATGATTACATATTGTGTGTTACACCAATTGATTTCCATGGATTACATGTTTCATAAGTAATTACAATGATCAAAATATTTATATGATGGCATATATTATCATGTTGGTATATGTGCTTTATATGATTATATTTTTTTATATAACACATGATATGCATAACTTGGTCTTTTTAGATGAGTGATTCACAAGGTTCATCCCTCATATCAAAAGGGGGGAATATAGTAGGCTTGTTTCATAGATTTAGATCATATTGAACATTATTAATCTAAGATAAATTATATGGTTCAGATGGATCAAACCGAGTAGGTTGAGACATATGTGGGGCATTATATAGGATTGTGAAGGGATAGGTGAGAAATTATTTGACATTATAAGACAGGTTAGGTGATTCACATTGATTAGATTGAACAAATTGAGAATATTAAGAGGTATTCTATGACATTACAAAATGTATATAATGGAATTCTATATCACTTTTAGCGACATATGGATCAAATTGAGGCATTTTATTTTATGCATGCAAAACACTTTTTTATTTTCTATATTAAGGGGTGGTGGTAATTTTAAATCACTTTAGATCTATAATCATTTATAGAAATTGATATTTTTACATAAGAACCTATTTGAACTCCACATTTACACATAAAGCTATTTTGAGGTTCCACTTTTACATATAAACCTAGTTTTAGGGTTCCACCTTTGTATACAAACATTTTTTTGGGTTCCACTTTTGCATACAAACTTGATTTTTGGATTTCATAATTATCGACAGTTATTGAACACTTTTTTCAATTATCTAGCCAAGAAAATAGCAAGGCAAAGAGAATATTCTCCATATGGGTTGGGTCATTTAAGACCCATGGCATCTCCACTCTAAGAAACATGAGCAATAAGGAACCACATACATGTTTTTTAATGAATATGCTCAGCTAGCAAGTCTTAAAATAGGAGTGACCTTCTAATGTGATGCTTCCTCGAGATTTTACTATTCTTACGATTGAATATTATATAATTGAGTATTATATTTTCTTATAAATATCCTAGCATTTCCTATATGTTTGTCTTTTATTACATGCTTTATTAATCTTGTAGATTGGACCATACCATCCTTATGAGCTTTGTTCCTTAAACTCTACCTACTCTATGAAACAAGTGGCTCGATGGTTATTTGTCTTTATATAATAAAGCTTGGTAGGTCCTCTAATTTCCTTAGCCATTAAATGGGATACTTAGAGTTGGTTAAGCTTTTCGATGTATACAATAGGAAGTGGGATTCTACGTAACTTTGATGATTAATTATAATTTAAATACTTATCCCTTTGATTTAAATAGATTAAAATCAAAAGGTTCTAATTAAGAGATTTCAAATAAGCTATATCTTGAAGCAACTAACTATTAGTAGTAAAACATAAAATCTTTAAAATATTTATGGTTGGTTCATTGTGTTTCTTTATATTTCATTGTGATTGATTGAATAACTTGAGATATCTATCACAAGCCTTTGTAACTTCCAAAATCAACTCATATTCACCATGTATTTTTTGATTAACTCTTTCTGAAGGCTCGACTCTGTGTAGCCTAAAATTTTAGCTTGATTTTTTAACAAATAAAGATCTAACAAATTTAGATTTAATAGATCAATGGTATGAGGTTTTATTAGCTAATAATTTCACATTCCATTTTAAAAATATCTTTCGCTATTATATCAAAGACAATCTAATAATTTGAGATCACCACTGAGTCTAGGCATTACCTTAATTTTATAAGATAAAGAACTTCATTTATTTTGATTGTAGCCAGTCCTTAAAGATATTATTCATCATCTTCTAAATTTCTAAATACTTTTCCATATCAAATGAACACTACAAGGTATTATTTTGAAGGTGAAGGGTGTTGGATCTGAATATTGATGAAGTGAATGTTCTTAGAACTACGTGAATTTAGAGACAACATGGCTTGAGGATTTTAAGAGATTATATTTTTCAAGGGTGAGTAAAATTAAATAGTAAGAGTTCTCTTTTCCTAAAAATTAACAATGTGCACTCACATGGGCACATAAAAAAATTAGACTGGTCAAGATAAAATAATATATTGATAATACAAAATGGTACAACCTTTAGCAGCTTCATGTTCACTATGTAGTGAGCGAGATGCAATGGGGGGCATTACTCTTCAAAAAAGGGTGAATGATTCAAGCGTATACATGTTTATCTACACTCTTTTTATATGGGACTTATGCATTTTGCACACACTCACATAACCTACGCATCCTTGTGGTAACTCATGTTATCTATGGAAACTTAATGCACATTTATATCCTTACACAATAAGATTACATTATGTAACACTCAAACTTTCTATAGGACATTTAAAACTAAAATTCCATGTGGATACTTCTTACCATAACACTCCACATTAGGTATAACTTCAATATCTCACATGTCATAACATTTTCATCATATTGGATCCCTATAAGCCTAATTGTCACACCTAAAATAAGGCAAACTATCATTCATTACAAAAGGAATTATTGTCGTGCCAAAGAACCTTTATGCCTCCAAAGGTAGTCATGAGAATGAGTTATTTGAAGGGTAAAATGAGAGATGATGCATGGGATAAAATATCCCATTGTTAATTTTAGTATTGATTTTGGTTTAATCTAAAGACCGTGTAGGTTAACCTTTGTCACTCAAAGAGATGTGACTATTACTATGTGGGGTTCAATATATGTGCAATTGCACCTTGGGTGAGTTGTTATCTATAAGAGCTTTTATTTGTTGCTTATTGTTTGGGTTACCCTTCATAGACATATAAAACATGGGATAATGTTTAAGTTCTAAAATAAACATCAAAAGGAGGGTAAATTAGGAAAAGAAAGAATATTTATAGGCCTTGAAGGTATTAATGATTCAAGAATTGAGCTAGATGCCCTGCCATATTTGTACCACTATGCATCGAGCTTCACCGAAGGTTATGACTCAGTATTAAAAAATGGGAAAGTTTTGAGGAAATAGGAAAAAATGCTTGATTTTTAAACCCCTCACTAAATTTTAATATTCAAAAACCCATAGTAAATAACACACAAACTCTTCAAATATAACCTGTAGGTTAACACACATTAAAAATATTGTGAGACAAATGAAAAGGTTTTATAAATGAAATATAATAGCAAAGCACATTATAACCATTGTATTCATTAAGTAACAAAGCTTTAGATTGATTTTCTTAGCACTAACATTCATTCAAAACTAGAAATGATTGGTACTTTGACATATAGGCCACAAATTATGTAGAAAGATAAAAATTACATTCATTAAAAACAAGTTCATTTAAAAAGATATCGATCATGGTAGACATTCACAATCCAAAAGGGTGAAGGAAGATGTAGGTGAAATCTTGACTTAATTCCAACAACATTTTGGGAATAAAAAATGTTAACCTTCAAAACATAATACAATTACATATTTATGGATGAGGATGGTGCTCACTTCCTAGTAGCATGATATTCCCATCTTAGGCCATGATGACCACTCCTAGTTGTTATAACTATATAAAATTAAAAAAAGAGAAAATATTCCCATTTACATTTAAATATCCACAAGAGCCCACCTAAATGATACATGGAGAAACTGTGGATGAAATACCTCCCAATTATTTGGACTCTGCTTCCTTGGTTGCCAACGCTACTACCACTAAGTCAAATTCCTAGTATAGCTTGGCCATATTCATGGTTTGTTCTCAAAACATCACTTCTGACTAGGCCACCAATCTCTAGTAGACTTGGAGTGGGGATGACATAGTCACTTGGACTAATGAGACTTGGTTAATGCTCACAGTAGATTAGGTCAATAATTTGAGCATAGCCTAGGATCGATCCTTGTTTAGCTTAGCCATTATATTCTACATAACCTGGTTGAGGTGACCCAGGTGGACTCTAAATTATCCCCTATATAACAAGGTTTCATTCAAGTGGAATAACACTAAGATATTGACTTACTTAAAGTAGGCCAATATCTTCGTATTGCCTTTTTCTAGGGGATTTACCACATTCTATGCCATGCCTAACCATTCCTTAATTATTTCCGTCATACTCTCAATGTATTTTTGGTTTAAGCTTAGGTTTTAAGTGGGCATAAGATTTAGCTTCAAGAACATGCCTTTATTTATTATGACCATCAGCTTCTTGCATTTGATATCTACTAGAACAGTCCTTTAAAAATAATCTTAGGTCCTCTAAATATGCATCCTACATCCTTCTTGAGTCTCCATCACTTTTCCTAGTACTATAAAAAGTTGTAAGAGGGCACCCTTGACTTATCCAATTATGCCCATCGAGAAGTAAATTTTCACTTGCACTTCGAGGGATCAGACCTGCTCTTGCATGTCCTCCATCAATTTATCCAACATGTCAAGGGTGGCTCAGAGGATCAAGATTGGGTCTTCAGCCAACTTTTCTTTAGACCATAGGGTTCCCCTCCTACATGAATTTTTGAGTGAGGTTCATTGATCCAAAACTCAAAATCTTTGGTTGAAAGATAATTCAAGAATAAGAATAACACAATAAAAATAATGCTATCTCTGAGAAGAGATGTTTTATTCATTAAATTTGCAGACCCAAACATATGCCTATCTCTGAGAAGAGATGTTTGATTGCCACTTTGGGTTACATATTAATTTATACATTTTTTAAAGGAATGAGGAGGATTTTAAAGGTCTCTAATCTTGAGGGAGATTAAGTGGTTCAACTTCCATGATTTACAACAATACAAAATTCAAGGAATTACTATTTTTAGAAACTATTTTTTAGACTACACTACTAAATTTGAAATTTTGGGCACTTACATTGGGTTTTCATGGGTCAAAATATATTGAGTAGATCTCAATTCCATCTCACCACATTCTCCTCATTCTTAGCTTTCCAATGGTTCAAATGGGGAGTCAATTAGAGCTATGGTGCAAAAGTTAAGGCTCCTGAAAGTTCTGCCACCAATTGGGGTAGAACCATCACCCAAATTATCACCTAGAATGTTGCTCAGATCAATCCTTCACATATTTTTTGTGGTACAATAAATACCACTACATGTCTAGGTCACCCTATATTATCATTTGAGGTGCTTGAGACACTGTAAATATACCTAAGATTAGAGGAGGTGTTGATAGGGTGACATAGATGGTGGTAATAGGTGGAGGATGAGATGGAGGGGGCATAGAGAAAACCAAAGGGATGAATGAAGAAATTAGGGGAGGAGGAGGAGGCATAGGGAGGCAAGACAAATATAGAGGCCTTAGGGAACATCTGCACCTACCACTAAATCTAAGTCATGTTAACTTGAGGGGATATGACTACAAGGAGAGGGCAATTCAGTAGAAAGGAGGATATTAGTTGATTAAAATCAAATCTCTTAGTGTCTGAGATGAGGGAAAAGGGGGGCCAAGAAATGACATAGAGAGCCATTGAGGGTGATGCAAGAGGAGTAGTGGAAACCTATAGAGTAGTCTAATCAGTAGAAATTTATACTTGAATAAAAGGTAAAAGATGCACTACCTTCTACTTCTTCCTTAGCCCTTTACTCGAGTCAGCTTTGATTGCTTCAATTGATGGAGTAGAGGTGGTAGAGTTATGCGAGATGACTAAGGAAGCTACTAGACCATGGAGTGCATCACTAAAACCATTTGGGCTACTTGATTTGTGTACATGGGTGTACTTATTATAAGAGCTACAACCACACTAACTAGAGGCAAGGAGACTGTAGGCATTTGGATCTATGGAATGACCAGTAAGGGCATTAGGAAGGTCCCAAGTTATGAAATGGATGGATAAATGGGAAAATGGAGGTGAGGATACTAGGCAAGACTGAGTCAAGAGGCACTTATGTGAATTAAGGAGGGTGTGAAAAGGAGAACAAGGGAGACATCACCTAAGTGGATGGTATGAGAGCTGAGAAACCAAGTGGTGCCATGAGAGGTTGTTGGAGAGTGGAAAGAACATGGAAATGGATTTCTATTGGTGTTTCTTATTGGTTTAATCATGAACTAGTATTTGGTATGGTAATGGTATCAAACCTTAGGGCCTATATGACATGAGGTTGAGTCACTTGAAATTGATCTACTTGGGGCCAGGTTTTATGAGTCTGGACTTGTTTAGGCCAAGCTACTTGAATCAAAGGAGGTGGAAGAGAAGCTAAATGATGTTGTGTAGGAGCTCTCAAAGGATAATATTTTGGGAGTCCTTGTATAATCCTTTTAAATATCTTTAAGGGTGTTACCTTGATGTCTTTTTCATGCTAAGATATCTTAAAGGGGGTAATATATGCCCCAGGATAAACCTTCTTACTATGGGCATCAATCAAAGTGAGCACCTTTGGTTATCATCCAAATTTAAATATAACTCATCATCATTCTTAGGATGGTGGCCATAGTTGAATTTGAGATGGGTTGAGTACTTCTTTAAGTGGGACCTGATAATGCCATGTGGGTACAAATCTTGGTGCTTAGCTCTTCTCAGAGCCTAAGAGTCCCTCTCAATTGTCATCTTCTATAATAAAGGGAGGGCCCTATACACATGGTGCCTGATAATGATCAAGAGGGGTGGGTAGGCCTTTTGTTGATGACTGATGCAATGCCCAAAATTATCATTAACCAATTAATATATAATTTCTTCATTTATTAGGTGGGACAAGCCCTAGTAACATATGTGGGGGGGATATTTGAGAATTATTACCATCTAAATGATGGTATCCTCCTGATAGTATTGGTACTAATGAATGGAGGTGAGGGAGTCTTTGATTTATTTTGATAGTTGAGGCATATGTACCTCATTGATGGAATATAAACCACTGAATAAAATAACTCACAAATCTCCTTGAAGTTATTTTTATAGTGTTGGACATATAGCTTATAGAAGACTACATGGACCACTAAGCATTTAAAAACCCATGCAAGAAAAGAAGATGACTTAAAGGTGAGTGTTACATAGACTGTATCCACTAGGTAGCTCATCATATATAAATCACCTCTTCAAGCATCACATATCACTTGATCATGTTGATTTTGATTATCCCTCCCAAGTTGGGGACCTACTTACCTTAGAGAATTATGTGGATCAGGGGAATCCATAAGAGGTTGAAATGTAGAGTCATTATCCCTAAATAATCAATCAAGCAGGATCATCCTAATGTTGATTCCCTATTTGAAAGTGCAGATAATATATGTATTCACATTCATATTATTAATCCACCTTGCATCAAGGTTCTCAGTCTAGTCCTTTAGGATGTCATGAATCCAGTAGGATCTTATCCAAGTGATCACAAAAACTAAACCATTAGAAAAGTTGAACTAAGGGAGGTTATAGTAATCCTTGAAGGTTACTCTTGATATGTTGGTGATTTGATGTCATTTGTTTATAGAGTAAACCATGCTGTAGATGCCATGTTAAACTCAATTTTCCATGTGTAATAATTTACTAAACAAGTTAGCACAGGGGAAGACCTCAAGATTACTTATGGCTTTTTATAGCCTAGATTTTTCATAGGCCCAAAGGGCATCTTCATATTCAACCTCATCCTCATCATCATTATCAGAAGATGTGGGTACCCTATCAATGGCCTTGGATATTTCACTATAATACCTTAATCACATCAATCTATATGGGAATAAAGTGTCTCTATACTCAAGCTCAGATTTGGGGTTTGAGGAAGAGGCAACTGTTACAGCTGGGAGAGATTTCATCAAAAATAAAATAGATCAAAGGGGGAAAACATAGAGGGCACTAACCCGAGCATAGTACAAGTGAGTTCTAAGAAACTAAGAGTAATAACAGTTAATGATTTCATCTTGAGGCACTTATAGGGATCCATATACATCTCCTACTTTAATTCCATTTAGTGACTTACTTAGTGTAACTTTAAATTTGATTTTGTGGATCGATCCTCTCAATTAGTTCTTAATCAAGAATTAAACTCAGAGATCTCAATTATATGTCACTTGTTAGATTTGGAGATTGTGACATGATGTTATAGATTATCCAATTAGGGCCCATATTCCCATTCAATTAATTCTTAGAGAATGATAGGAACATATCTATATCATATTTGAGGCTTCCCAGGTAGTTCCTACTTTGTTCCATGTGTTCTCTATTCATTGGTTCATGTTTCAATGGTTGACACCTAAGTATAACCTAGTGCCTTGTCTTTATATGTTTGGGGAAAGAGAATTCTAGTTGGAAGATGTGGCATATTTTAGTTATCCCTTTGACTCTGACTTTACCTCATTCTAACCATCCCAGGACCTATTGGGTTCTCCTTACTAGTTTTATACAGAAATCCCATGTTCTCTAATGTGATAAGTTGAGCTCCCCTGAACCCTAACATCTCTATTAGGTCTAAAATACTGATAGTCCTGACTATGGGTCATGTGGTGATTTTTTATTGCATCAATCTATTTCAAGCTTTAACTATCTCTATCAAGTTTAGGGTACTAACATGTCTGACACTAAGGTGAGCTCATTGGTTGGATCCTGGTGAGTCTAACTTTTGGGCCATGTGGTATGTTTCCACTCAGTCAGGTTCATCTAAGATCTAACATCTATGTCAGTGTTGGGAGATTGACCATTTTGGCTTTAGGTCACATGGAATTCTCCTATTGGATTAGGATCTCCCAAGCTTTGACATTTATATAATGGTTGGGAGACTGACCACTGTGACATTGGGTACCTTGATTGGCTAGGTTCTGACCATATTCTGTGTGGAACTTTCTTATTGTGTCAAGCTCTCTTGGGTTTTGATATTTTTGTCATGGCTAGGACAGTGACAAATTTGACCCTAAGGTCCTTGATTGACATGACCTACTACATTTTGACTTCATTGAAAACTATCCACATAGATCCTTTTCATTTCACCATTCCTCTTATGGAAATCCATGAAAAGAGACTAAGTAAAATGAAAATAAATGTAACAAATAAAATTCTTACCTAGATGTCAGTTGGATTTCATAAGGCATCACATAGGACTCTAAGAGTCTAACACTCTAAGAGATTAAGACTCTGGTAATCTTATAATGAAAACAAACTTGTAAAAAAGTTAGCACATTAAATATTCTAAGTAAGAGAGTGCCTGGTGTAGAGACGAAATCCAAAGTGAGTTAGATTAAGCATTATTCAAGAAACTTAAGAAAATGCATAAAAACATAACTAACTAAGCTAATTCCATCAATGGGGTTTTTCAAAAGGAAATTAAGAGATATTGAAAGAAATCATATACATCAAAGCTTCCCAAGAGTATCCCATCTCCAAATACATCAAATGATGAGTGGCTTGCCCCTTCATCATCTCAAGTGCACTAATGAAACTAGTCTCATGATATTTGACCAATGTTATGCCTATAGTGAATCTATCTTATTGTAAATTAAGCATAATAACACTACACAAAAATGACTTGTGGAGAGAATTCTGCATTATAAGTTAAAACTAAAAGAGCTTAAAATGGTGGTCTTAGCCCTCCTATTTAGAGATTTTTGGAATTGATCAGAATCAACCATGATCATCCATCTTGAGATCAAGATGTGTGGCCAAAAATCCATTCAATTTTGGAGGCTCAAATCATAAATACCCTTATAAATATTTGGAAGGAAGGGGTATTAAAGAGGCATGTGAGGCCTTAAACCTGATATTTATTTCATTTATGGCTTATGGATGTCACCCTACAGATGATGCCAATTGATGATGTAGATATTAGAAATAAATTTCCAATTAAGAAATCTTCAATAACTTTCATGGAATTTCCACTTAAGCTCTTGATTTGGATTAATTTACCTAAGTGACTTTAATTAAATTTTGTGCAATTCTTTGGAAATTAGTTGCCCATTTAATCAAACTGGTTGAAATGTCAAGTATAATTAGAAGAAGGTGTCAGTTGTGTATGGACCAATACCCCATTTAGGACATTATCGACATGAAATAACCCATACATGTGTCATGCACTTCCAAATTAAAATAATTGGGTAGTTTAGATTGTTAAATTGCATTTTTTCCATGTTGACTCGAAAGGATTTGAGAAAATTTAATAATCACATAAAATGCATTACCCCATTCAAAGATATATTATCCTAAATTAACAATTGTATATGACAAACTCAAACTATTTAACACATTTAAGTGATTTTGGCTTTAATTATGCATTTGAGTGAATATTAAGTAAGATTGACAATTTTAACACAATGGTGTTACGAATTAGATGTCTACATTTTTCCCCTAGTTGAGAAGGCATGGTGAGACATTCAGACAAAGTAACATCTTTAAAAAAAAAAGAGTTGTCAAAAATAAGTTGGAAGGAAATGATCCATGATGCCCCCTCATAAGGACATATGAGGATGAAAGAGAAGGATGAACTCTCAAAAAGAGAGAGAAAGAGTGAAATCAACCCATGGATGAGATTAAATCCATATGATCTAATGATTTCACACATTGATTCTCAATGATTAAAATATAATAGAATATAATGGGCCCCAATGAGATGGGGAGCGGGAAGGATACAATACAAAAATATAAGCAACACACTTTAAACACACCTAAAAGAAGGTGTAAGCTACATGCTTGGGAATGGTCAATCTCAAGACGAGTTGCATTCTTTAAAATCTACCAGAATGAAAGCAAAATTTATAGAGATTAGAATTAGAAGAAATAAGAGAGCATTGTTCCAAAGAAAGGAAATAATAATGTCCCCCAGTAGAGCAGATTTGATCGGTTGATAAAATAATTGTGTTGCAATAGGGCTGATTTTGATCATTGATAATTGATTGTGTCCTAGTAGGACTGATTTGATTTGGTGATTAGTCTAACTGTTGTGCCCCAATAGGGAAAATTATCAAACATAGCTCAGGATATAACCTATTAAATAGATTAAATATGAGCAGGTGTAAATGCAGATGTAAGATTTAATGACTAAAATAGCCATAAAAAAACTAGGCATATGAGGATGCACAAAGTGATGAAAGAGATGAATAGAATAAAGATGGTGGTCAAGCTGACCTGAGATACGTCATGTATCCAAATGTTACCTACATAGTCTAGATAGATGTCAAGCCAATGTAGTTTACCAAAAGTGGGATAAAATGGAATGAGGAATGAAGAATAGAAGATAGACCAATTTTTGATTAAACTCATAATGTATGCCAAGAGATGTGCATCTTACATAGATTTTGATGCGTAAGCCATTGGTGTTTTAATTTCATTAGTACATTGAGAGATAATCTTTAGAGCTGCATTGAATTTTTGACTTGGGATCCAAAGTACTCAGTTATTACTATAGAAAAATGAAATTATACATCAAAACTATGAGTATCTTATAATGATATTACATTTCATTTGCGATGATCTGGTTCAAATGTTAATACTTATAACTAAGGATAATGATAAGAACTACTAATACCAAAGTTACAACTATTTACATCTAAATGAAAACAAACAAAGAAAAAGAAAAATAATAAATAAATTTAACCTAACTTAAAATCAAGATATGAACAACCTAGACTTAAGTAGGAACAAGAATGTATAAAATCAAATCAAGAACAACCTAATAAACAACATGAAAGCAAGATATGAATAATCAAGGTCCATGTGGACTATCAAGATGTACCCAAAAAATAAAATAAAAGAACAAGATAAAATAATAACATAAAAGACCAAAAAGGAACAAGAAGAAACAACAAAGGAATAAAAGGAGCACAAACCATCAGAATAGAATAAATGGAGAGAAAAAAAAGCACAAAAAAAAAATAATAAAAATCAAATAAACACACACAAACAAGAGTTAGTCACAATGTTAGTGCAAGTAAAAAATAATTACTTGAATACATGTAGTAGAGGCATTACTTTTTATGACAATGCAATAAGAATAAAGGGCATAACCCCTAAGTGATAGGGAAACAACAAAACACAAAAAAATGTGGGGAAAAAAAGAAAAGGAAGGGAGTGACCAAGCTAACTCCAAATGTAGAAGACAGGTGGATATTGCCTACATATTTTCATAGATGCAAGGTCCCACATGAACTTTAGGCCAAATTTAGTTTTCCTAAGAAATGGGATAGAAGAAAAGTGATGAGAAGAAGACATGATTGATGTTGTGAAGGAAATAAGGAAAATAGGCTCACAAAATGATGAGAGCATTCAAATGAGTACTTATAAAATGGCAAGAGTGTGGAGATCAAGATAAACAAAAGGTGCAAGACAATGTTTTTGTCGATATTTTTTTAATGTTTTAGTGTTTTTGGGATAAGAAACAAAAATTAAATATTAACAAAAGGCCTAGGAAACTACCTAAGTAAATAAATGCACTTCCATGGTTAAGCATTCAAACAACAGCTAAACCAGTTACAATAGGGATCATGGATATCAATTATGGTACAAGGAACCAACTAGTTAAGGAAATACATGTCCAAGAGTAGTTCCAATAACAACCAAATCCAACTGCAATGGCCCATGATAAAAAATTAGTGAGAGCAAGAATCCTATTAAGGTAATAATGCCTACCAAACAACAACAAAATAATAATATAATAGTATGCAATGCTAGATAAACTGAAGTGCCCTTTAGTAAGTAAAAACCATGCGCTCATGTATTTGTGTTCACTTGTTCATAAGAGGAAGCTACAAAATATTTTCCATGTTAAAATAATTATTTGAAATGGTGGTAAGTGTGTTTAGAATGCCTATGAGTCATAATCAGAATCATAGTTTGGCAAGGGATATAACTGTCTAGGTTACAATGGCCTAGGGTATAAAAAGAATGTGGTTCTAAGGAGAATGGTCCAGAATAAATAGGATCCAAAAGAGGATGATCTAGGGTGGGATAAAAAGAGTCAATTTGGAATATAAACTATCTAGAGTGCCAATAGTCTAAAGCTTCAACTATCTAGAGTCGTAAAAGAATATGGTTCTCGTAAGAATGGTCTAGGGTAGGTCAAAACAAAAAGAATATGGTCCAAGATAGGATGGTCTAGGATATAAAAGTAGGATAAAATAACTTCAACACAAGTTTCCCCCAAGTAAGGGGTCTCATAGACAAAGATTCAAAATCTATCAAGCCTAGAACCATTTGAGATGCACAATGTTCATGGGCTTTGGAAGTTATTCACCACCTAAAGTAGCCAACTGGTATGCCCCCAATCTATAATTTACTATGATAACATATGGGCCTATCCAATTGGGTTGAAACTTATCTTTTTTCTTACATTCAACATTATTTTTCTTATAATTATCTTTCAAGATCAAATCACCAATTTTAAACTCCTGAGGGAGAATGTGCTTGTTTTAGCTTCTACACAATCTATTCTGATAGGCTTGCAAGTTGTCTAGGCATCCAAATGCTTGCCATCAAGGAGTTCTAGTTCTTGAAACCTGGATACTCTATAATATTAATCATCTTTAATATTATCTAAAGATACTCACAATGAAGGAATCTTGATCTCAATTGAAATAATAACTTCTATGTCATAAACAAGGGAGTACAAAGTGGCCCCTATGGGGGTTTGATGACTAGTGCGATCAGCCCAAAGGGTAAGGAAAATTTGCATGTGTTAATTATGACCATCATCATTGATAATCTTCTTGAGTATGGGAATAATGGTTTTATTTGATGCCTAAACTTATCCATTATCTTGTGGGTTATATGGTGTGGATTTCTTATGCTTGATTTTTAATTTTACACAAAGCTCTTTAATATCTTTGTTTATAAATGATCTATCATTATCAGATATAATTCAGGTTGGGATACCATATCGACAGATGTTATGGTAATGTATAAACTTGGCAATATGCTTCCTAATAATACAAGTGAGAGGAATGACCTCAATCCACTTTGAAAAATATTTGATAGCAATGAGAATATGTTTATGGCCATTTGAAGATGTGGGGTTTATTTTCCTGATGAGATTGAGGCCCCATGTAAAAAATGGCCATAGTGTAGTAATTGGCTATAGTGTCAAACAAGGTGCATGTATCAAATTTCCATGTTGTTGACAAGAAACATAGTTACTTACATAATTACAAGCATATGTCTCCATTTTTTGCCAATAGTAACCTATTATGAGGAGCTTTTTAGCTAAGACTACACTATTGGTGTGGGCCACACACATTCCTTCATGAACCTCATTAAGCGCTAACTTGGATTCTCTTGAATATAAATAATGAAGTAGCATTCCATCAAATATTTTATGATAAAACATGTTTCTAATGAGGGTATAATGGGCTATGTGGTGAAGGAAAAGTTTTTGATGATTGTTGGAAAGGTCAGATGGAAAAATGTGATCATGGAAATAATTATAAAAGTCTTGAAACCAAGGCAGTTCAGGTGGGAGATTAGAACCATAAATGGCACATACCATTTAAGAATTTGGCAAGATATGAGTAGGCTATATAAGGTTTTCAATGAGAAACTAATAATCTTTATCACTACTATCAATCTGTACCATGGACTCAACTATTGCCATTGCATCGACAAATCTATTGTTAGCCCTTAGTACTTGTTCAAACTCTAGAGATTTAAAATGAGCTTTGAAATTATCCATAATATGCTTTTAAGGTACAAGTTTGTCATCTTTAATTTGATACTGATCTATGGTTTGATTGATAATCAATTTGGAGTCACCATAGACCATTAAGTGATGGATATCCCATTGTACTTCAAGATGAAGTCCTGCAATAAGTGCCTCATATTTGGCCATATTATTGGTACAATGAAAATTGACATGAAATGCTTTGGGAATCAAATCCCCTTGTGGTGTAATTAAAAAAATTACATTTCCATATCCATGAGATGTGAAGGAGACATCAAAGTATATCTTTTATTGTTTAGTGTCATGTTGTACTTCTTCTACTGTCATAATATAATCATCTAGAAAATCAAATATGAGTGGTTGAGTGTCTATAATAGGTGCCTCTGCAATTCAATCAATAATAACATACCCCTTGATAGCTTTTTGATTCTGATATTCAACATCAAATTCACTTAAGAGCATGACCCATTTGGCCATGTGGCTTACGAGAGCTGCTTTGGATAATAAAAATTTGAGGGGGTCCACTTTAGCAATAACAATGGTTTTATTGTTCAACATTTAGTGTCACAACTTTTGGGAAGAAAACACCATAGATAAACATGCCTTCTTAATAGGTGTATAATTGTGTTCATAAACCACAAGTGTGAGACTTAAATAATAAATTTCATGTTTCTTACCTTGATCATCATGTTAGTACAAAAGTGCCACTAGTGTATGCTCAGTGGCTAGAATATAAAGAAGCAATGGTTGTACAGGTGTTGGTTGTCTCAAAATTAGTGGGTTGGCCAAATATGTTGTGAGATTTGCAAATTATAATTGATACTCATGTTCTCATTTAAAAATGACCTTTTTTTCAAGAGATGTGTAAATCGGTGGCACTTATCTACCAAATGAGAAATGAACCTACGAATAGGCTAGATCTTTCCTTGCGGGCTTCATAATTGTTTAAGAGTGGAAGGTGGAGGCATTTAAAAAATGGCCTTGACCTTAACAGGGTCTACTTTGATCCCTCTTTGTGATACAATAAACCCTACCAATTTTCCTGAAGTGATGCCAAAGACACACTTCTTGGGATTCAGATGGACCTTATACTCATGAAGTCTATCAAAGATTGCCTGTAAAATGTAAGGATGTCCAACATGTGTTCTTGATTTAGATAAGATGTCATCAAAATAATCTACAAAAACATCATGCATCATGCCATGAAATATGATATTCATAACATGTTGATAAGTCGCTCTAGTGTTCTTCAAGTTGAATGGCATGACTTGGTAACATAATGTTCTCCATAGGGTGGTGAATGCAATCTTGTGATGGTCTTCTTGAGCTATCTTGATCTAATTTAATCTAGAAATTTTATCTATGAGGGACAACATCTCATACCTAGTAATATAATCAATAATCATGTCAATGTTGGGAAAAATAAAATCATCTTTGGGACATGCCTTATTGATATCTCTGAAATTAGTACAAAGATGTGTACCTATAGCTTTTTACTAATTGTAATTATGTTTGATATCCATTTGAAATAGTTTAGTGGTCTAATGAAGCTTGCTCCTAATAATTTCTCCAATTATACTTTTACCAAAAGAGTGATGTGTGGATGCATCTTCCTCAATTTCTATTTGACTGGCTTGGCATTTGGGTGAACAACAAGTCGATGCACAACCAAGTCAGGGTATAATCTTGGCATATTAGAATATGCCCATGCAAAAATATCAATAAAATCCTTCAAAATGGATATAATGTGATCTAACTCCTCCTTGGTGAGGGAAGATCCAAGGTAAGCACATTTGGGATCATCACGTGTTCCCAAGTTCACTTCAATAGTGTCTTCTTTTGCCTTAATTTCTTGTTGTTATTCCCAAAGGTCTGGATAATGCGATGAATTTAAATCTACCTATTCAAGTAATGGCCAAATAGCAAATATATCAGGAAAGTCAAGAGTAATATTCTAAAAGACTTTTTGTTGTTCTAACATGATGCTAGTACTAGTTATGGATCTAGGATTGGATGGGCCTTGTGCATCCTTTAGGGATGAGCAAACTTTCCCATACAAGAGTGCCTAAAATAGGTTTTCACTCAAGGGATCATCTTTTTCTTTACTAATTATTTGACCAATGAGCACCTCAAAGAGGTTTTCACCCAAGGATCTTGATGTTTTATCTTTTTCATGACCAAAGAAGTTTGCCTACTCTCCAAAGTAGGCAAAAGGATCTAAATAATAATCAAAACCTTATTTATGATCACCAATTGGTAATCCTTCTCTGAGGCCCATATACTCTACAATAGATTATTCATTTTGAAACTCATCAAAGTATATGATCAAATTTTTCTGGTCCCAATCAATGAGTTTTTTATGGTAATGGCAAAGGGAATAATGCGGTGTTATGTTCATAATGGAGTTTGAATCAAATTATTCCATGTCATCAAGCTCATCAAAAATACTATAATGGGACACTACATCACTGTTAGGAGTCTCATCACTTGTCGATTCAAAAGAATCACTATCAAAATTCATGAGGTCACCCCCAGGCGATATAAATCTGAGACCTTTTTTCACATTAGGTTTACCAATTGATAAAGGTTCCAAGATTCCTTGCACTCATAAACCAAGGCATTTTATTATATAATCAAAATTATCCATAATCCAATTAGGGATAAGATATTTTGGATTTTGAAAACAATCAACAATGCCATCAAAATATAACCAATCTCCTTCAGTGTAAGCTTTTTGATCCTGATTTGGTGAAGTAGTAGGTACAAATACAATTGGTGGTCTCTATGATTATTTCTTATTTTACCAAATCATGTTGGGTTTATTAGGGATTTTGGAAGGTTTAGGTCTACCAAATGATTTGGGAGACTTGAGAAAATTAGCAATATGGAAAGCATATTTAAGACGATATGTGGAAATGCTTGTGTCTTTTATAATGACCTATTTTGCAAGAGTTACAAGAAATAGATCAGTTGAAGTGGAAGCAAGGTCACTAGGGTTGCTATAATTGGATTTTGGTGGATGCAAAACTATTTCCTTGTTCTTCTTTGCAATGAATTCAGGAGTAGGATAATAGTTATAATTATGAAATTCAGCCTCTAGATGTTTGCAATACTTATAAGGCTGTAGATCGACAGGAATAGTGACCTCGATCCCATCATGGAGAAACTTAAGGAACTGATATAAAGTGGATGGAATGGCTTGTACTTCATGGATCCAAGGATGACCAAGGAGTATGTTATAAGGCAAATCAATATCCATAATGTGTAACAAGGTGTGATGGGACACAAACCCAATAATGATTGGTAAAAGAATAATACCAATAGATTCCCTTTTGGTGTTATATATGCCTTTATGGTGATCATCTCTAGCTGTATGTCCTTCACAGTATAACACAATATATGTACCATTTTGAGGGACACTATGTTCAACCCCAAACCATTATTTATAAGAATTCACTTGATTTTATGGTTTTCAATGATGACCTTAATATACAAGGGGTTTTTATGGTTGGACCAAGAGTGGATATGTCTTTTTTATCAAATATAACTTGTTAAAATGAAGATAAAAGTCATACAAGTGTTTGGAACTGTTCAGGGTTTTAATGTCTTGGGGAACAGTGGATTGCTAAATAAGGTCATTCAAAATAGTTCTATGAACTTAAAACATATACAAAAGATATAAAATAAAAATTTGCTTAGGCATTTTACTCAATTGGTCTGATAGACTATAAGGCTTTTCAATAGTAGGATGAGATGGTGTAGCCTTAGTTGACACAATGTTCAACTTTAGATCTAAAGGCACAATGTTCATGTTGGGTTTAGTGTTGGAAGAGGGAAAAGGGATTTGAAGAGTAACTCGAGAGTGTCTAGTTTTGATTACGCAATATAGAGGTGGCAAGGATCCATTATAATTAGAATACGAAGGCAAAGGGCCTTGGAGGGTGACTCACAGGTGTCTGGTTATATTTGAGCAATTTTGAGTCATTGAGGAGCCATTATAATTAGAGGAAGGATGAGGTCTAGAAATGGTAACCCATACAAATTGAGGTGAAATTGAATTGCCTTTACTCAATGCAGTGTTACTTGAGGGAGAGGGTATTAACCTTATAATAATGGGTACAGTACTTTGAGAAGCACATGATGACTCACAATTTTTGATAGTATTTTTATAGTCATAAGGCATGTTGTTTTAATCTAGGTTATTAGCATGGGTATTATGAACCTGATTATGATCATGTTGATTATGATTCTAATTTTGGTACTGATTTTGTTCTTGGTTTGAATTATTTTTAGCCTATTGTTGATTATGTCTAGGAAATGGATCTTTGTAGATACCCATATCCTGAATAGTGTTTTGCAAAGCAAGTTTGATCTCAATTTCATTGCTTTTAATCAAGTCTTGAATGAGATGTCTGAATTGTACACATATATAAGCACCATGACCAATAACATGATGGAAGTTTAAAAATTCATTTTCTCGATACCAATCGGGTTTGGGTTTATCTTTAAGAAATGGCCTTAGTATAGGCAATACAATCAAATTAGCTACTATGATCTTTTAAAACACTATCTCAATAGGGTCTCCTAGTTTGTTGGAGACTCTGTACCTATTGTTGAATTCCTTTCATGGAGGGACTCTTTGAAAAGTAGTGGGTGGATTAGGGAGAGCTAATTACATTTTTAGAGCTAACGAAGCCTGTACCATTTGTACATGTCTTCATTCAATTATTCCAATCCCTACCATGTTCTTGTTCTTATTGAACCCCTTGGGTTTTTATGCTACCATGGTTTGGATAGGAGATTGTGTTTGCTTTGACATTTGACCTTGTAAATAAATCATGACAAGGCCTTTGGTAATAAGCACCTTCTCAATCTTGCACACCCTTGTTATAATTTTTTCAAATTTTTATACACAAGCAAGCCATAGATTGTGTGCCACCTTAGGGTGTACGTTATATGAAAAAAATTCAGCCAACTATTTGTCTGGGAAATTATGTTGAAAGCATCCATCGAATGCTCTCCACCACTATAAATATGTTGCAAAGCTTTCTCCATCTTGCTATTTGGATTTGCAAAGTTGACCATAGTTAACTTGTGTTTAATATTGTAAGAGAAGTGGTTGAATTTTTTTCCAGATATATCATTCCAATCCATAACTAATCCCTTGGATAACTTAAAGATTCAATCTAAATATTTTCCCATTAAACTTTGTGGAAACAAGCAAAGCAAATTAATATTGTTGTAGGCTACCTCTTGGCATAATACAAAAAATGTCTGAATGTGTTTACAAGGGTCACCCTTTCCTTTGTATTTGTCAAATTTGGGTGCCTCAAAATGAGGCATAAAGGGGACTTGGATAAAACTCAAATTAAATAGATATGGACATATCTCATAAAATTTTTACTTCTTGATTCAGTTCCTTGTCTCTAATCGTGACATAATTTCTTTTATCAAATTCCACTCTTGCATGTTTCCATAGGTGGAATATAATACTATTGAGGTGGTATGTGCCCCTATTATGTGTACTTATTAGGGATATACACCCTATGATCTATAATTTTATTTTGGTTTGCTCTTTGAGTCGAGTAAGTGAGTTATTAATTCTTGGGTTGATAAACATTCCCTAAAATTTATCAGCTTGAATTGTAAGTGCTTTGTTGATTTTGGGGAGTTCATGGTATATTCACCAAAGTACATGTTGGCTGAGAAGATCTTGCCAAATTATTTTGAAGAATTTCCTTAATACGTACTGAGTGTTTCATTCCTTGACTTTATGAAAGAACAAGATGTTATTGATGATTGAAAAATTTATGTTCAATGTCTGGAGAAGCATGTTATGGAACCTCTTGAGACTTGGGTTTTTTAATTGAGACATCATGATCCATTGTAGCTGCATTCTCAACTAAAGTGTGTTGCATTGGTTTAAATACATTCCCTTATTTTTTGAAAGCATCATTATGTATCAAAGTGGCAACTGAAGAGTCAGTTAAGTCTGTGATAAGTTGGTCTACATATCTTTGACTTATCTTCTTGATCTTGGTGGCAAGATCTTGTGTTGGGGATCAACCAACAATAGATTACACTTATGAAAGCAGTAAACCATGGAATTAAATCAGATAGATAAGTAACTAGAATTAGATAATAGCAAAGAACAAGAGATACAAGAAACCACCCTGAAAACTTGTATTAAACTCTTTACAAAATGAATACAATTGAAGAAACCTCTTTCTTCCACACCTCTCTCAGATGCACAAGATCTCTCTCTAGATCTCTATCCCTTAAGAGCTCTCTCTCTCAAGTACAATCAACTCCAACAACCTGGATTGATAAAACTCTGTACTATTCTTCAACATTCACATACAATGAACTACTACAATAATCACACTAAGCTAAGAAGATCTAATTCTACATATAGAATTAGGAAACTTGAGCATGCACTTACAACCAACAGTTAAGCCTCTTGAACAAGGGCTCTAAAAACAATCTTACTAATAATAGAAAAGCAAACTTAAGACAAAGACTTAAACTCATCATGCAAACACTCGCTTCTATCCTCAGAAATAGCATTTTGGACGCACAGGTAATCGACGCCGGTTCCTGCCTGCTTGCCTGTGACCAACGTCGGCCGATCATCTGCCGACGCCGGCGTCTCTTCAACTGCACCAGACCGATGTCGATCGCTCCTGACCGATGCCAGTGACTGTGTAAACTTGCAACTTTGGTAATGTGCTCATATGTGAAGCTTTTAGGCTCCACACCTTAACAATCTCCCACTTGGAGATAAACAGCTGCACCAGTACCTGTATAGCAACATCTTCTAGCTCCTCCATCTTCAACTCAATCATGAAGACCAACAGAAGTTGAATGAATATTCAACTTCTCCTTTGTAATCGGCTTGGTTAACATATCAGTAGGATTCCTATCTGTATGGATCTTCTCCAGCTTCAAATCACCATCTTCCAATACCTGCTGTATGAAGTGGTACCTTAGCTGTATGTGCTTGGTTCTTGAATGAAAGGCTGAGTTCTTAGCCAAATGGATTGCACTCTGACTGTCACTATACAATCTGCAACTCCCATGCTCCCTTCCAAGATATTCCATGAACCGTGTCATCCATATCATCTCTTTGCTAGCTTCTGTGGCTGCAATATACTCTACTTCTGTAGTTGACAAGGCAACAACCTTCTGCAACTTAGATATCCAGCTAACTGCCATTCCACCTACAGTGAAAACATAACCTGTAGTGCTCCTCCTGCCATCCAAATCACCTGCCATATCTGAATCTACATAACCATGTAGAGAAGTATCTGAACCGCCATAGCACAAGTGCCTACTGCTGGTTCCTCTCAGATATCTAAGGATCAACTGAACTCCTTTCCAATGTTCCTTACCTGGATTGGCCATATACTTACTTACAACTCCCACTGCTTGGGCAATATCCGGTCTATTACACACCATTACATACATCAAACTCCCTACTGCAGAAGAATATATAACCTTACTCATGTACTCTACCTCATCATGTGAATTAGGACATTTTTCTTTACTCAACTTAAAATGTCCAGCCAAAGGTGTGCTTACCGGTTTAGCATCCTACATATTGAACCGTTTCAACACCTTGTCCACATAATCCTCTTGAGACAATATCAACCTATGATTTTTCCTGTCTCTCTTAATGCTCATGCCAAGGATTTTCTTTGTTGCTCCCAAATCCTTCATAGCAAACATTTGAGCTAATTTCACCTTAAGCTCAGAGATATCTTGCATGTGTGATCCTGCAACCAGCATATCATCTACGTACAACAATAGAATAATATATCTACCATTATCCAATCTTTTAAAATACACACAATGGTCAGATTGACACCTACTGTAGCCATGCTCAGTCATAAACCTGTCAAATTTCAAATACCACTATCTAGGAGCTTGCTTGAGGCCATACAAGCTTTTCTTCAATCTGCACACTAACTTCTCCTTACTTTTGACCTCAAATCCTTCCGATCATTCCATATAGATTTCCTCATCCAAATCTCCATGAAGAAACATTGTCTTAACATCTAGCTGCTCAAGATGCAAATCCTCAACAGCAACCAAAGACAGTACAATCTGTATAGAAGTCATTTTAACAACAAGAGAAAAAATCTCACCAAAATCAATACCTAGCTTTTGTGAAAATCCTTTCACTACCAATCTGGCCTTATATCTCATCTATCCATTCTCACCTTCTTTCAACCTATAGGTCCATCTGTTCTTCAGTTTTCTCTTACCAGCTGGCAATTCAACCAAATCCCATGTTTGGTTCTCTCTTAAGGACTCCATCTCCTCAACCATGCCACGCTCCCACTGACTCTTGGACTCCACCTGTATTGCTTCTTCAAAACTCTCTAGTTCTCCACCATCAGTTTGCAATAAATAGAATAATGAAGGAGAATATCTAATTGGAGGCTTACTTACCCTTTCTGACCTCCTGATGGGTGTCTGAGACTCATTCACAACACGCTGTCCACCCAAATTCTCTAACAGTGACCGACTTCGGTCACCTCTAGACCTGTTATTGGCTGACGCTGATTCTGCCTAACTGACGCCGGTGCCTGTCCTGCCGACATCGGTCTCTGTATGACCGACATCGGTTTCTATTCTGCCGACGCCGGTTCCTATCCTACCGACGTCGGTCTCTGTGTTTTCCTGCAAGTGATTATTTCTTTTTCTTGCGAGCTCATTTTGGACCGTCACCTCGTCCAATTCACTATTGCTCTGCCCAGATTGATTCAGCTTCTTCAGCTGATCACTATACATCACTTTTTCATTGAAAACAACGTCACGGCTCCTAATTATCTTGTTAGTTCCTAGATTCCAAAATCTGAAACCAAAATCATCTGAGCCATAGCCAATAAATGTGCACCTCATAGACTTAGCATCGAGCTTCTTTCTATTTTCCTTATCTACGTGCACAAAGGCTTCACAACCAAAAACTTTGAGAAAAGAGAGATCTACCTTTTTACCTGTCCAAGCCTCTTCTAGAATTCCACCATCCAGAGTTGTAGAGGGTCCTCTGTTAATTAGGTACACTGTAGTGTCAACAACTTCTGCCCAAAACTCTAAAGGCAAACCAGCATGCAATCTCATACATCTTGCACGCTCCATGATTGTTCTGTTCATATTTTCAGCAATTCCATTCTACTGAGGTGTCCTTGGAACTGTCCTTTGCCTATGGATCCCATACATGTAACAATACCAGTTGAACTTATAACTGTAGAACTCTCCAGCATTGTCATATCTCAGGCACTTTAATCTTTTGCTTGTTTCATTCTCAACCATAGCTTTCCAAATCTTAAAGGTCTCAAATACATCAGATTTCTTCTTAATACAGTAGATCCATACCTTTCTTGTAGCATCATCTATGAACAAAACATAGTACTGTGATCCTCCAATAGAAGCTACCTGAGCCGGTCCCCACACATCTGTGTGAACAAGCTGCAACTTATGCTTCTTCTTTGTAGACCCAGTCTTGAGAAAACTAACCCTTTTCTATTTTCCAAATACACAGTGCTCACAAAATTCTAGATCCATGCTTTTCAAATCTGAAAGCTTACCTTTAGACTTAAGAATTGACATCCCCTTCTCACTCATGTGGCCAAGCCTTGAGTGCCACAATTTTGCATCCACATCTAAAGTAGATAATACAAAAGGAGAATTGTTAGTAACACAATTACACAAATAGAGAGTACCTACTCTCTTACCTCTGGCCATAACAAGTGCACCCTTGGTCACCTTCCAAGATTCCACTGTGAGAGTTACTATACAACCCTTATCCCCTAACTTTCCTACAAAAATCAAATTTCTCAAGCTAGGAACATGCATAACTTCTCTCAACACCCATGTGTTGCCATTCTGCATTTTCAACTGCACTTTACCTTTGCCAATAATTTTACAGGGTTCATCATCCCCTAGATATACTATTCCAAAATCTCCATGGATATAGTCATAGCAATATTTCCTATTAGGGGTAGCATGAAAAGATGCACCAGAATCTAACACCCAAGATTCTATATTATTATGCAAAGAGAATATTAAAGCATCATGTGCAATACCTGCAACCTTTGCTTCTTCTTTTCCTTCGTGCTGATTGTCTTCCTTAGGATTTGACCAGCAATCTCTGCTTATGTGCCCCATCTTTCCACAATTCCAGCATTGTGGCCTTCTGCCATTTCTGGATTTGGATCTGCCTTTCCCCTTAGACTTGGATCTTGATCTCCCTTTCTTGCTCTTCTCTTTTTGCCTTCCCCTGCTCTCAAAACTTAAAGCGTTCCCAGATGTCTCTTCTATGCTTTTCCTGCAAATTTCCTCATTCAAGATAACACTAACAACATCCTCTACTTTTAAAATATTTGATGCAGATGCAGTATTTCTAACTGCCATTACTAAGCTATGCCAGCTTTCAGGCAAAGAACATAATATTAAAAGAGCTTTTATTTCATCATCAAATACAATTTTGACTGAACTTAATTGATTTACAATACCATGGAAATCATTTAGGTGATTAGATACAGATCCACCTTCCTGCATATGCAAATTAAATAGCTGCTTCATAAGATATACCTTATTGGAAGCTGAGGGTTTTTCGTACAAATTTGCTAGAATAGTCATCAAATCTACCATTGTTTTTGCCTGTGATAAATTAGATATCACAGTAGATGCTAGACTCAGTCTTATAGACTCCAGAGCCTTTCTGTCAAGAACTTCCCATTCTTCATCCTCCATGTCTGTGGGCTTCTTTGTAATCCCACCTAACGGTAAGTATAGATCCTTCTGATATAGATAGTCCTCTATCTGCATTCTCCAATGTTGATAGTTTTTGCCATTGAACTTCTCCATTCTCAGTTTACTTTCATCTGCCATTGCTTCTCCCACTCAAACAGAAATCTCTGCAGAAACTCCTGTGAGCAACCTGTAATCAATACACACTACACATATCTGAACTACCTGTTAGTGAACCTAAGCTTTGATACCAATTATTGGATATCAAACTCTAAAACTACAACCAAGGCTCTGATACCACTTGTTGGGGATCAACCAACAATAGATTACACTTATGAAAGCAGTAAACCGCAGAATTAAATCAGATAGATAAGTAACTAGAATTAGATAATAGAAAAGAACAAGAGATATAAGAAACCACCCTGAAAACTTGTATTAAACTCTTTACAAAAGGAATACAATTGAAGAAACCTCTTTCTTCCACACCTCTCTCAGATGCACAAGATCTCTCTCTAGATCTCTATCCCTTAAGAGCTCTCTCTCTCAAGTACAATCAACTCCAACAACCTGGATTGATACAACCCTATACTGTTTTTCAACATTCACATACAATGAACTACTACAATAATCACACTAAGCTAAGAAGATCAAATTCTACATATAGAATTAGGAAACTTGAGCATGCACTTACAACCAACAGTTAAGTCTCTTGAACAAGGGCTCTAAAAACAATCTTACTAATAATAGAAATGCGAACTTAAGACTAAGACTTAAACTCATCATGCAAACACTCACTTTTGTCCTCAGAAATAACATTCTGGACGCACAGGTAACCGACGCTGGTTCCTGCCTGCTTGCCTGTGACCGACATCGGTTGATCATCTGCCGACGCCGGCGTCTCTTCAACTGCATCGGACCGACGTCGGTCGCTCCTGACCGACGCCGGTGACTGTGTAAACTTGCAACTTTGGTAATGCACTCATATGTGAAGCTTTTAGGCTCCACACCTTAACATCTTGATCATTAGGCATTGACTTTATGAGCATTTCCTTTCCTTTGCTAGAAGAAGCAATGTTTGATTTTGCAATATGAGTGAGGGATTGTTCTCACTGTTGTTCTTCTAACCTAACCAAGGTATGTAGTTTATCTATAGGAAAGTTTGATGGAAGTCTAACATCAGATTCAATCAACCTTAGGAATGTTTCATCTTTGTACTCTAAGGGTTGATGTTTAAAGTAGTCTTCTTCCAATCCTACAATCATGGGAATGTCCTCAAATACCACATGATTGTCTTATCCATCATAAAAGTGATCCTCTTCATAGCTATGGCTATAAGAGACCCCACTACATGTGTATCTTTACATCATGTTTATAATATTATTCTCTACATTTGCTAAAATTTGTAAAATGTTTTGAAAATGTTAACAAGGGTGTGTTTTGATTTTATCCAAACAAGTGACAAGGTAAAAAGACACTATAATAAAGAGAAGTAACGTAGTACCACAAAATTAGAAGAAATGGTTATGAAAATATTCAACTTTGGTGGGTTGAAATCATCAAATTGGAAGAGGGTATGATAATTCTAAAAACCTAAAGTGTATACTAGTACATCAAATGTAGGTCAAAGATACATCAATACTATAAAAGCTACGGACAACTTCGATAAGTTACGACTAGAAAATTAGAAGAGAGTCTTTTTGATGAGAAAAATAACAATGTGAACTAAGAAACTCAAGATGTGAAAACACATAAGAATTCTTAAATATAAAACTAAAACCAAATGAGCAACACAATGCCACCACATGGTAATAGGAAGTAGAATTGTTCTATAACTTAGAGCGTAAGTGACACGTAGGATAACCTAATCTCAAAATGATCAAATGATGATGAGTCTATAAAATGGCCTTCAACCCAGATGGGAAATCATACCCAAGTTAACTCAAACTAAGTAAAAATGGCAAACCGATTAACACCTTGGCCTAGAACTTAAAAAGGTGACAAAACTAATATCGGTCGATAAAAACTGATGTTCGTTACTTTTCAACTTGTAGGCAAAATATGTTTTTCAAAAAAAAAAAATTGTTAGCCCAAATTAGTATAAAATCTATATTAAACCTCTGGATCTTGAAATAAAATGATTAGATAAAGACTTAACAAGTTCATAAAACCCAAAATAACAAATTGTAACTTTCAAGGAAACTTAAAAACCATCTTTTTGTCATTTTATGCCCTGCACAAGGATCAATGTTGGTTAGATAAGACCAATGCCAGCTAGGGTAAACCAATATCGGTCACTGTGTAAGTTGTATGTCAAAAAAAACACAAAACATGGGAAAAGTAATGACAAAACTTGATTTTTACAAAATTTTAAGCAATTTTCATAAAATCTAAGAATTCCAAATTGTTCTCCTTGCTTGTATGGAATGCATGGTCCCACTGGGCATGTCAATATGTAGAGATGGAATCCAAATTAAGTTAGATCAAACATTAGTAAAAAACTCAAGAAAATGTATAAAAACATAACTAACTAAGCCAAATCCCTCAGTGGGGTTTTACAAAAGGAAATTAAGAGCTATTGAAAGAAGGCATCTTCATCAAACCTTCTTAAGAGCATCACACCTCCAAATGCAACTCAAACTGTGATTTTCCCCTTGATTTGATGCTGAAGTCTTTGTCAATGATGAGTGTCTTGCTCCTCCATCATCTCAATTATACCAATGAAACTAGTCTCATGATATTTGATCAATGTTATGCCTATAGTGAATCTATCCTATTACAAGTGACATACTAAGACTTATTCCCACAAAAAACCATAAGTGTGTCTGAGATGATACCTTTTTAATTGATTTACTTTTGGATCTTATTTAAATAAGTCCAAGTCAAGTTAGGCATTAGATTTCCCAAAGGGGGAATTATGTGTTGTATGGATTAGATGGGAATGGTATGGGAATTGTTCTGCTACCATCCAAACATCTATATCTCTAACAGAGATACCTCTGGTCTAATTTAAGGCCTTATTTCATTACCAACTAAGCTAGAAATCTTGTGATGGAAGTTACTTGAATACCTCTCTCAAGGAAGACTCAAAATTTAGATTTTGCATGTTATTCCAACCTTACTTTAAGGTCTTATTATAAAGAGATTTGGCAGTTCAATCTATTAAGGGTTTGGAACCAAGCCAAGCATGAAGGGATGTTTGGTAAGCTCTAAATACCCAATCAATCTTAGATCAGTTTGGTGATCCCATTTTTTAGGATTTTCTTATTAAGTGAAATTTTAATGGCTTCTATCAAGACATGGGGTTGTTTTAAATTTTAATTATTTAGTTAAGAATCATTGGCCTCCAAAATATTAAATGTAAAAGACTCTCTTAAAACCTTTGATTTACTTAAAATGAAAGCTCACCTTTGGTATCCAAACATTTAATTACACTTATTTGGATTTCATCACCACTCAGAGTAGTTACTTACATTGAGTTCTCTGAAGGACACTTCTATGTAGGCTTACTCCCTTGATTTCACTTAAGATCCAAAAAGAGGGTAACACTTCTATGAAAGGAACACCACAAGAATAAAACAACATTGAAAACAAGAAAACATAGCAAAATTAGATTACCCTAATATATATGTTACCACCCTTATCTAGGTTATTTTTAGATCACATTAGAAGGGGCAACCGAGAAGTAATGCTTGAAGAATTGTTTGTTCACTACAAGTAAGAGGTCTCTACCTTCTAGGTCATTAAGTTTAAAGGTATTATGTCTAAGTAACTCAGCTATCTGGTAGGGGCTAATCTAGACAGGATTGAATTTGGCATTTTATCCCTTCTTTTCATGAGATTTATCCCATGATAGTACTAGATTAGAAATCCTAAAGGATATAACCTTGGATCTTTTGTCAAACCATAATTTGATAGTGCCTTTATGTTTGTTGAAGTTAAGGCTTCATCTCAAGATTCCTCTAGTTGGATAATGTCCAAGAGCCTGGAGTTCACTTTATCATCTTACTCCATATACTATTGTATGAGCTTATACGTAGGTAACCTGAGCATAATTGGAAGAATTAGCTCAAGTATATAAACTAGTAGGAATGGTGAGCTCTTGAGAACTTGTTTATGCTTGGTGTAATTAACCCATAAAGCAAATTTAAGTAGTAAATGCCACTCCTAGGGTTTCTCTTATGTAGACTTCTTGATGACATCTATTAGATTCTTGTTAATTGATTCTACCAACCCATTCACTTGCGGGTAGCGATTCGATGAGAATATTAGTGTGATTCCTTTGTCATACACCCATTTAATGAACTTTGCATATTAAAATGTAGGGCCATTATCACATACTAATGAGATGGGGATCCAAAACTAGGTGTTTATGTTATTCTCCATAAACTTGATGACTTCAACAACAATGTTTTTATTTGTAGCCACTACTTCAATCCACCTAGTGAAAAAAAATTTAACCATGAGAAAAAGCTTATGGCCCACTAAGGAATTTGGGTTGATGACCCCCATGAAGTCCTGACCCCATTGGGAAAATGGTGCCATTTTTATAACTAGCTACAATGGCATTTTTAAATGAATTTCCCTTTTGGTAAAGGTCTAGCATTAATGGCATGCTTGAACATGAACATGGACATATTTGAACAATGTAGGCTAGTAATATCCTTCATGAAGTATCTTGTGTGTCATTGCATTCATTATAGGGTGATCAACTCCTAGCTTCTCATGGAAGATGGACTTTATCTCCTTCTAGTCTCATTATTATTATAGCTCTTGATCTACTTAGTGCATGGTGATCTTTGGATCGATTTGAATAATTAACTGAGTAATTTCCCATCCTCTAGCCAACTCAACAAGTTTTATTTTTAAATCATATTCCTATAACTTTTAATCCATCTACCTCTATGCTCACCTAGTTCATTCTTCCCCAACATTTACTTGATGATTGGGTCCAAAATGATTACATGCAGCTTATTTTTGAAGATATAGTGTCTGAATTTCTTCATAGCCTTTATTAGTGCATAAGCATGCTTATCAAGAGTGGAATATCTTAGTTCTATGTCCTTCATATTGGTGCTCATAAAGGCAACAAGATGTTCCTCTCCATCCAATCTTTGCATGAGGTAAGCAATTATGGTATGCTCAGAAGTAGAAGGGTAAATGTCAAAATCTAATATGTAGTCTAGGTTAATCAACATCGAGGCTTGCATGATACCATAATTTATGTCTTAGAAAGCCTTTCTTGATTCAACATGATATTCGACTTTTACATCTTGTTTTAACATAGCTTTCAAATGTTTTATAATTTTGGAAAATAAAGAAATGAATTTATGAACAAAGTTAATTTTCCCAAAGAATTATTTTAATTCTTTCTTATTATTAGGCAGAGGTATTTTATAAATCACATCATCCCTTTCTAAATTGATAGCAATACCTTCATGTGTGATGATATGACTGAGAAGCTTACCTTCGGTGATATTGAACATACTTTTATTTGGGTTTAAATAAATTCCATACCTCCTACATATTCAAAATACCTTCTATAAGTGGTGTATGTAATTTGACCTATATTTTGAAAACATAATCAAGTCATCCATATAAATTCTTATGCACTTACCAATTAAACCTTCAAAATCAAAATCCATCACCATTTGAAATGTTTCTCCCACATTGATTAATCCAAATGACATTCATTTGTAGGTGAATGTATCCCATTTGATGGTGATTATGCTTTTGACTCAATCTTTTGAATTAACCAAGACCTAATTATATCCTGAGAATCCATATAGGAAGAACATCATTGGTATCCACTCACCATTTGGATCACCTCATCGAGGGAAGGCAATGCATATTTATATTGTTTTGATGTTTGGTTCTTGTTTCAAAAGCCTACACACAAATAGATTTCCTCATTTTTATTCCACATGGGTACTAGGTTAGATACCCACGTAGAGTGAGAAATTGGGAATATTATCCCCATAAAAAGTAACTTATGGACCTATTTATGTATTAATTTTCCATTATTGGGTTCACATGATTATCTTTTCTTAAATGGTTTTTGGATTAGTTTGAGCAAGATGGTGTGGGTAATCACCCTTGGGTCAAATACTTTGAGGTTTCCATAAGCCCAAGTGATCACATCCTTATACCTTAGTAGCAAGTTTCAAAGTTGTTCTAGTTCAAATTCCATCGAATCAAGACCCACATTAATAGTTTGAGGATTTTCCACAGAGTTGAGGTTGATGACTTGGTATTTTTGGTCCTCAAACTTGGTTTTCTTCATTTGGGGTGCAGGGTCTAGGGTATCAAACACCCTTTCTAAGTCAACCATCCCTTTAGATATTTAGTTCCCATGAATTTTGAGGATTTCATCCTTATCAATTTAGGTTTTAGGGTGGTTTTTGTCCACTTAATTGATTATATGGGCCTAAAATATCCCATCACTATTTAGGAATTTGATAATCTGTTGATCATCCTTAAAGACCTAAAAGTTTTTCATGCATTCTGGATTAATGAGCAAGGGACCAATTCCATAGATAAATCCTAAAACTTAGTTTCATTCAGGGGTTAGGTTTGTGGCTAAAAATGCTAATGAGTTGGTGACTTGGTTTTTTTTCCTAAGGATAGGGATGACATTGAATGCATTAAACATATTGATAAAGTCCCAAGCCCTATGTTTATACCTCTTAAGGTAAGTCAATTTACATTGAAATTTACTCTTAAGTTAGTTGGCCACCATCTTAGATTCATTAATGATGCTCATTTATTGGGATTTATGATTCAATGCAAAATTTAGTCCTAGTATTAAGGATTCATACTCTATTAGATTATTTATACAAGGGAATCTTAGTCTATACAAAGTTATGTATCTCTTTCCTTAAGGATCCATCAATAAAATAATTGTTTCACTACCCTATTTGGAATGGGACCCATATATGTATAGGTACCATAGTCCTGACAAGTTTGTCCCATTGTCATCTTCTTCCTAAATAGGTTTTATGCTTAGCATATAAATTCCTAAGTTTTAGGATACTAGATTCACTTTCCTGTTGATAGTATTATATTCAGTTATCATGTGTTTCATTTAGGGTCATCTATCTACACATATATTATTGGATACAACTCTATAAGGTAACCACATATGATAAAAATGAGTGTCCATGTACCCATTTAATGTTTTAGACTAGTCCCTACTAAAGAGCATTCCATAGGCTTCAAGAATCTCTACCATTTGGATGTCTATGAACTGTTAAATCCTAGGTTCAAATTATAGTTGAACGTGTAAATTTAGAATCTCACCCAGCACTTTTACCTCTAAATTATCTATTTGAACCACCAATTTATCTAATTTGATAGGAACTAACCCTAACTTCTCACAAATACTAGTTGGCATTACATTTGATGAGGCTCACAAGTCCACTAAGCAATTGTGTAAGTTCATTCCAAATAATTTGATGGTTAAGAGGAAAGGGGGAACCTCTATCTTATTGTTATGAATGATAATGTTGGTGTAGGTTGTATTTTACTTATTCAAGGTAGGTTATGTTGGCTTTTCATTTAAGGATTTAAGCATAAGAACGCGTTGCTCAGTAATTTGAGCAAGTTTACGAATGGTGATGTTTGATTTAATTTTATTAATGTATTTTACTATGTTGTAGCCTCCTTTAATCTAAACTAGTGGTATTATACATGAGCTTTTTGTTTGGGGTGTTTTAGAGGTGGAGGGTCATTCCTAGCATTGTGATCTAGTGGGGTTTTACCATTATTTGGGGGTGTCAAGGTAGTAAGAGATTATTGTGGTTCTCAAAATTTTAAGGTGTAATTACTCCTTTAGAACTATTATAATTCATGGAGCTCACTATTACTCTCCTTTGAACTATTTTCTTTGTAACTAGGAAAATTAATAGTTTCTAACACCATGGTCGTGCTAGGGGGCCTACCAAAGTTTGATGACTTTGGGTGATTTAAAACTACCTTGTACTCCTCCATTTACCTCTTAAATATATCAAAGGTGATAAAAAAATATATACAATATAGCTCCCTATGGTCCACCATGTTGTGCACTCGTCACCAGTTAGGTGAAACTATCTCACAAATGTTAACTTTAGGCAGCCTATTAGGGGAGGGCTCTAGCTAATTATGGGGATGATTATAATTTTGGTTTTGGATTTGGTAGGAGAATTTATCATTTGAGCATTAATCATTGGAGTTTACCATTGGCCTTTTTATACCTAGGAAGTCATTACTTAGCTTTTAGACCATTCATTGGATGGCATCCAACTCATTTTTAGTAGACTCTTGAGGTATAACTAAGGTGTTGTTATCCACTTCTAGTATCACCTCATGTTATAAATAAGGAGTTGTTTCATGGTTTATCATGTTAATAAGACCTAGGTACTATTATAGGGTGGAATGACTAAGAGGGAGTTATTTTGTAATGGATAGTGGTTAAAGCATATGAATATTTTGGTTTACATTAGAAAATAAGATCAATGCTGGCATATGTAACATCACATTAGGAATGGGAGTTATCATTTGACCTTAGGGGTTCAGTTTCCTATCCACTTTTATGGGTTCAAAATAAGCCATGGATAGCTCTATTATTGCTAGGTCTTGTATGCAATCAGAAATACATCATGTATATAAATCAGTCCTAATTTAGAGAAGATAGATCATACCTACACTTCTAATTGGGGACATGTTTTTTAAGTAGAAACATGGCCAATATGTGGATCCACTAGACCTAATTAGGGGATCTCTTATCATAATACACTATGTCAAGGAGGGTTCCAAAGCCTCTATTCAAGCACAATCATGAAATAACCCTAAGGGGGTCTTGAGTTTTGATATTTCACCTAAACTAATAACAAGTAAATTAAATCTAATCTAGTGTTCACCAAAGATTATGGCATAACATGAGGGGTTAGTAAACAATCAAAACATGTATAGGAGAATCTCAATTAAGATATGTATGAGTAAGACCCTAATACATAGAATACAAAGAGTAATATCGTTCAAATCCAATACTTATGCTACTTCTATCTACTAAAGAGAGGAACAAAGTTAGAGAATACTTACCTAAATGATGAAACCTTTAAGACTCAATCTCTCCCTTTACCAAAGGGGATTTGGAAGAGTTTGTTATGGTTTGTAAGGATCATTAAAAAAGGCCAAAGCATTCAAGACTTATCCACAAGACTAGATTCCAAGTAGAAACCCTAAGCTAAGACTCCTCAAGTAGAATGGTCGAAGAGCAGATTGTAAAAAAGCATGAGTGAATAATAACTCTTGATTTCATATTCAAATAATAATGAAATGATCTTATATATATAGGCAGATTTAACCCTAAGCCATTCCAAAAATCTTGTCTGATAGGGTTGACCCAATTGACCTAGCATAATTTTGGATAATTATTCACTAGGTCATGAGCTAGGTCAGCCAAAGGCCAAACTAATTCTTAAGTGAAAATCACCCAAAACTATACAGGGTCGACCCAATCAGCCTAGCGCAACCAATTGACAAAAGGGACTAAAGGTGAGGAAAAGAGGGATGAAAATTGGAAAAGACTTGAGGAGTGTGCAAAGGAGGAAAAATTGCTTAGGGAATGGTTTTAGGAGCTGGTTGAATTGGTAATAAGTGGAAATAATGGACATTAAGGGACAATAATTTTATGAAGAACCAATGGTCTACTCACCCCTTTCCTAGTGCACCCCTTAGGGTGTGCACTCAAAGAGATTGAGTCTCGATAGGTTCTTGTAAGATATAAAGCGTTAGTATTTGATAAAAGTTGAAAAAATATTATGTGTATACATATGCCCCACTCAAATCTCATCACATGTCACTATGGTGCAACATGGGATGGTGATTTGAGAAAGAACATAAGAACACATAACCTTGATGCTAAAAAAAAGTTACAGTATTTTAAATCAAAAATAACTAAAAAGTAAATGTGATGTGTACCTTAACTTACCTTTGTCATTGGATGATTGTCTATTGTGTTGTTAGTTTTGATTTTTTAGGGTGCAGAGACTACTTTTGATAAACCCAAGAATACAAAACTAAATAGCAAAATCAAACAAACATAGGAAAGCAAAGATAACTGGTGCTATGAGGATGGGATGTACTTGGGAATATAGCAAGCTAGGGTGACAAGTGCTATGTTAGACTAAATGACCAAGTTAAAAACAAGATTAAATTAGGCAACCAAAAAGTTAAGGCTACTAAAGACCAAAAAACTCAAACAAGTAAACCTTAAGTAAGAAAGGTAAACTCACAAAGTGAAACTAAGAATACATGTCAAAAAGGATGGTAGTCAAAAATGATGTAAAATAAGAAACAAAATGGTAAAACAACATTGATGATTAAGCAGTAATAATCCTTATCTCACACAATAATGGAAAAAAGTGCATAAAAAGGGAAAACAACATTGCCTAGTGAGAAGTAACAATCCAACCTCACTCAATAATGGAAAAAGGTATAGACTCAAGTGCCCATAATAGAAGGGTAGTAAAAAAAATGAAAAATGGTAAAAAGAAAGTAAAACAAGTCTAGGAATGTAATTTTATGGTGTAAATAAATCAATTCATAGTTACTCAAAACATGTTTTGCTCTACAGATAGATAAAACTAAAACAAAGTAGTGTGAACATGTTTTTAAGAGGTGAAGATGAAGGGAATATATAAGAAGGGAAAATGGACTTAGAATAATAATTTGCCTATCAAGGGGGGGCAATGAAATGGGTGGAGGGGAGAATGAAGGAAAAATCAAGGTAGAGGAACTCTTTATCGAAGTCAAGACACTCAAATTAGGTTTATCTAGACAAGAGGACTTTTGACCTTAAAGACTCAGAAGAACTTCTCTTAGTCACTCAAATATTAGATCAACAAATGCAGTATATAGATCATACGATGAAGGCTATCTGAATGAAAATTATAATGGACCTACCTTCCCACAATGTGTTCCTTGTTCTTCAAGACCCCTTATAATTCCATCGATCTACTAAAAATATTGGGTACTTTCATGAGAAAGTAGGTTGCACCATAGAGTTTTTTATTGAATTCTTCAATTCCAATCTAATGGCCTACTATACCCCAATGAACTTTGGCTCTATGTGAGGCCAACTATGGAGTTTGAACTTTGATTATAGATAGGATATGTGCTTGTAATGACATCTTTTGGTGTGATTTGGACTTTTGAAATATGTATGTTGCCTATTGTATGTCATTGCCTTTTATTTTAAATGATTTGTCTTTTAACTTTATTGATGTCTTTTTCTACTCCTCCATACAGATTTGGAAAACTAAACATGGGTGATAAAGATGACTTTCATTTGAATACTTAGGACTTTGTTATCAAGAGAGAGAGCTTCAAAGAGCATGGGGTTTAAGAGTCTTATAAAGTTAGGTGAAATAAAAGTGTTATCTTGACTTCAACCTTGTTTTATCCAATGTGGAGTGAAAGGAAAGGAAATCAAGAGGGAAGCCACATGGAAAAATTTGAATTACTTTAAATCACAAAAAATGTGACAAAGGGAAAAATGGATACAATGACATTAAAGTGTGATTCCTTATCATAAGAATAAGGGAAATGGAGGAGAACATGCTAACATATATTGTTGTGTAAATTCCATCTATCAAAAGAAGTAAAAGCTAAATTTGAGAACAAGGATAAAAAAACTTATAACCATCGTAAAACATTTTCTAGAAAAGAAATGATAGGATGGTAATTTTATGAGGAAGTCCAGATCCTATCCATAGTCTTAGACTACAACTCATAAAAGGGAAACCCACAAGGGTGCCAAAATGCATGTGAAAAATAAATGGGAGAATAAATATGGTATTATGTGAGGAAGGCCATGTCCTATACATGGTCTTACAATGCAACTCACAAAAGATAAATCCAAGGGATGCCAAAAAGTGTGTAAAAAAGAGTATGAAAATAAAGACAACTATGGTACATCATGAGGAAGACCGGGTCCTATCCGTGGTTTTATAATGCAACTCATGAGAGAAAGGGGAAACCAAAAGGCCAAATAGAAAGGACTAAAGGGTTGTAAAAAGAAGAGAGAACTGTTGTAGAGGGGGAGACCCATGTAAGTGTCCTGAAAGAAGTGTTATAAAAATAGCATATAGAAAGCATGATAAGAAGGGAAGGAATCTACGTTAACATCTATATCAAGGATGAGCATGTGAGAGACAAGCCTACATGTCTCAAAAGGTTTCTTATAGTTGAATTAGTTTGGTATCATACCATGGAAAATAATAGTGGGCATTACAAGATGCCCCAATGGGTAATTACATGTAGGGATGGGCATCACAAGATGTCCCAAAGGGTAATTAGATGTAGGGATAGGCATAAAAAAATGCCCTAGGGTCTTAAAGGAAATGTGGGTGAGAATCACAATATGCCCCAAAGGCTAGAGTAAAATGTGGATGGGCATTGCAAGATGCTCCAAAAGCTAAAAAGATGAAGAAAATATAGAAAAAGATAAAAAGCAAAGAGAACCCCATATAGTGTCCAAATAGATTTAGATTGTCCAAGAAGATTCTGATGGGGGACTTGATGTTTGAGGAAAGAAAGAGGATGCTAAGAAAAGAGAAACATAAAAATAAGTTGGTAAATAGGGAAAGCAAAAAAGGTACAGTGTCGATTGGGTCGACTTAGTACATAAAATAAGGTTTAAAAAATATATAGATTTGATAAGGTCGACCTAGTATAGAAAATAAGGGCTTGAAAGTGTACAAAGTCAATAGGGTCGACCTAGTACAATAACCAAGGAAAAAAAGATAGTAAAAAATGGAATGATAAAATGATGAAATATATGAAACAAAAACCTTCAAGGATTAGGTTAATATTAGGTTTAGCAGAATCTATGCAATCAAAAATGCATCATATCTATAAATCAATCCTAACTTGGAGAAGGTAGATCATACCATACACTTATGATTAGGGACACATTTGTTAAACGTGAACATGACTAATATGGGGATCCACTAGACTTTATTAGGGGATCTCTTACCAAAATACACTATGCTAGGGTGGGTTCTAAGCCTCCAATCAATCATAATCAGACAATAACCCTAAAGGGGTCCTGAGTTTTGATATTTCACCTAAACTAACAACAAGTAAAGTAAATATAATCTAGTGCTCACTAGAACTTGTGGCACAACATGAGGGGTTAGTAAACAATAAAAACATGTATAGGAGAATATCAATTAAGATATGTATGAGTAAGACCCTAATACATGGAATATGAAGAGTAATATTATTCAAATCCAATACTTATGCTACTTCTATCGACTAAAGAGAGGAGAAAAGTTAGAGAATACTTACCTGAATGATGAACCTATCGAGACTCAATCTCTCCCTTGGCCAAAGGGGGTTTTTAAGAGGTTTTTATGATTTATAAGGATCACTAAGAAAAGCCAAAACATCCAAGAATTATCCACAAGACTAGATTCTCTAAGTAGAAACCCTAAGCTAAGACTCCTCAAGTAGAATGGTGGAAGATCAAATTGTAAAGAAGAATGAGTGAATAATAAATATTGATTGCATATTCAAATAATGACAAAATTATCTTGTACATATAGGTAGATTTAACCCTAAGCCCTTTTAAAATCTTGGTCGACAAGGTCGACCCAATTGACCTAGCATAATTTTGGACAATTAGTCACTAGGTCATGAGCTAGGTCAGCCAAAGGCCAAACTAGTTCCTAAGTGAAAATCACCAAATTTGTATAGGGTCAACCTAGTCAAACTACCATAATTGACTGACAAAAGGGACTTAAGATGAGGAAAAGAGGGGTATAAAGTGAAAAATACTAGAGGAGTGTGCAAAGGAGGAGAAATAGCTTAGGAATGGTTTTATGAGTTGGTTGGATTGGTAATAAGTGGCAATAAGGGATAAGAATCCTGTGAAGCACCATTGGTCTACCCACCCTTTTCCTAGTGTACCCATTAGGGCATACACTTAGAGAGATTGAGTATCAATGGGTTCTTGTAATATTTAAAGCATTAGTATTTGATAAAAGTTAAAAAAATATTATGTGTATACAAGTCTCATCATAGAAACATAGCCATCCATGGGTCCAAAGCATTTTTATACATTTACAACACCAACTGGGTGTTAGGATGATACAACATAATGACCTTGATATACATCTTATGAAACCTAGCATTAAATTTTATTATGGGCTCATTAAGTTCCCATTTGATGTAGGAAAACTATTGGTATAGGATGCTAGGGTCAATACTTTCCCAAACGATGCTATGAAGGTTGTATTAAAATGGTCCTAGCTAGGGATTGAGTTCTCAGAGAGGTTAAGGAAATAGTCATAGGTTGAATCCATTAATATTAAGGGAAAGACTCTACATGCCACATCCTCATGTTCCATGTTCAAAATCATTAAAGTTTTTTTGTAAGAGGTCATGTTCTTCTGTAATTCTCCCTTTACTAGGAATAAAGAGGGGAAGATAGGTTTCTAGGTTTCTAGGTAGGTTGTGGACAACTCTAGGGACATTAGTCATTGACCCAACTAACCAAGATACCATGAGAGCCATTCTTGGTAGTCTATTTGGGGATACTGAGAAGATAAACTAGTGGAATCAACTATTGGTCTAGGTCTACGTCTACCAAATCTAGATCTCCTATGCAACTGCAATAGTGAGATAATTAGTCTACCATGATGGGACTTTATTCTATGGATAGGTGCAGTAGGCTACAGGGTATTTCATGAATGAAAAATATAAAAATTGTTATCATTATAAATAATAACCAACATAAACCAAATAGATAATCAAATAGGTATTAAAATTCCCTCCTAATACCAGTTGGTTTTGCTCTCAATATCCTGTACACCTTTGAAGCACTCACAAGAATGAGTGATCTGAAGGGGAAAGCAAGAGACAATACATGGGATAAAATATCCCCTCATTAATTTTAGGATCGATGTTGGTTCAATCCAAGGACTTATCAAGTTAAAATTTATTACTCAGAGTCATGATTGTTACTACCAGGGGTTTAAGATATGTGTAATTGCACCTTGGGTGAGTTGCTAGTTATGGGATATTTTTTTTGTTGATTGTTTTTTGGGTTACCCTTCATATATTTATAAAATAGGGGAGAATGTATGGGTTTTAAAATAAAAATAAAAATGAGTGTAAATTAGGGTAATAAAGAATGTTTCTAGTCTTAGAAGGTATTAATGCTTCAAAAACTGAGTTAGATGCCCTGCCACAATTATACCATTGTGTGTCAAGATTCATTGAAGGTTTTGAATCAGTATTACACAATGGGAAAGTTCTAAGGAAACATGAAAGAATGCTTGATTTTTAAACCCCTCACTAAATGTCTATATTCAAAATACCATAATAAATAACATATTGACTCTTCAAAGATAACCTGTATGATAACACATATTAAAAATATTGTGAGGTAACTGAAAAGGGTTTATAAATGGGTTAGAATAGTAAAACATATTATAACCACTACATTAATTAAGTAATAGAGCTTTAGTTGGATTTTATTAGCACTAGCATTCATTCAAAATTGGAAATGATTGTTACTTTGATAGATAGATCATGAATTATGTAGAAAACTAAATATTATTTTCATTAAAAATAAGTTTGTTTACAAAGATCGATCATGGAAGACATTCACAATCAAAAAGGGTGAAGGAATAAGTAGGTGAAAACCTGACTTAATTTCAACAACATTTTGAGACTAAAAATTTCCAACCTTTAAAACAAATTATTGTTACATATTTATAGATGAGGATGGGGCTTGCCTCCTAATAGCATGAGATTCCCATCTTGGGCCATGATGGCCACTCCTAGTTACTACAACTGTATCAAATTTAAAAAATTTAAAAGACCTTCCACTCATACTAGAATATCCCTAAGGTCCCACCTAACTAATACATAGAGGATCAATATATGAATTACTTCCTAATTACTTCGACTTTATCTCTCTGGTCATCATCTCTACTACCACTAAGTCAAATTTATGATCTAGATTGGCCAAATTCATGCACAGTTATTAGATGATGACTTTTGACTGGGCCACCAATCTATGGTAGACTTGAAGTGGGACTAACATAGCCATTTGGAATTTTGACACTTGGCTAATGATCATGATGGATTGGGTCAAGAGTTAGAGCATAGTCTAGGCTTCATCCTTGTTTGCCTTAGCCACCTTCTTCTACATAACTTGGTTGAAGGGAATGAGGTGGACTCTAAATTTACCCCTATCTAATAGAGTTCCATTCAAGTAGAATAACACTAAGATATTTACTTCCTTGAAGTAGGCCAATATGTTCTTCCAACCTTCTTCTATAGGATTCACTACAATCTACACCATGCCTAGCCATTCCTTAATTGTTTCCCTCATGCTTTCAACATATGTTTGGTACAATCTTAGGTCTAAAGTGGGCATAAGATTTAGCTCTAAGAACATGAACTTATTTACTATTACTACCAACTTCTTATATTTTTTCTCTACTAAATAAATCCTTTCCAAAAAATCTTGGGTTCTCTAGATATGCATCCTGTAGCCTACTTGAGTCTCCACCACTTTTCCTAGTACTAAGAAAAGTTGCAAGAGGGTGTCCTTGACTTGTCCAATTAGGCCCACCAAGAAGAAAATTTTCACTTACACTTAGAGGTATTAGACCTAATCCTACATATCCTCCATCCATTTATTTGACATGTTTGGGTAGTTTGGAGTATTAAGATTGGGTCTTCAGCTACCTTTTCTTCTCCCATGGGAGTCTTCACCTTCATGAGAGAGAAAAAATCTTGTTGGGTTTTCTAGACCATAAGGTTCCCTTCCTACATTGATTTATGAGTAAGGATCCTCTACATATTTCCCATGGTGTGGTCAAAGTCCTACTACATGTCTCAATCACCCTACATTAACATCTTACATGTTTGAGACATCATAACCATACCCACAATTTGAGGAGGTGTTGATGAAGTGTCAGATATGATGGTGACATGTGGAGGATGAGGTAGAGGGGGCATGGAGTAAGTGGAAGGGATGAATGAAGAAGGTAGGTGAGGAGGAGGAGGCATGGGGGCATAAGGAGGTAAGACAAAAGAGGAGGCCCAAGGGAACATCTAGACTCTAAATCATGTTAACTTGAGGGGATATCAGTCCAAGGAGAGGGGAATTTAGTAGAAAGGAAGATATTGGTTGATTAAATATGAATCCATAGGTGTCGAGGATGAGGGAAAATAGATGTAGGTAAATGATGTAGGGAGGTATAATGGGTGGTGTAGGATGAGTAGTGGGAACTTGTAGAGTAGGTTGAGTGGTAGCAATTGGTACCTAAATGGAAGGTTCAGGATGTAATGCCTTTTGCTTCTTCCTTGTCCTCTTAATTGGGTCAACTATGATTGTTTTAGTTGATGGAGCATAGGTGATAGAAGCCATGGGGGATAACTAAGGAAGTTATTGGACCACAAAAGGTGTCACTAGAACCATCTAGGCTACTTGAGCTTTGTACATGGGTGTACTTATTATGGGAGATGAAACTAGACTAGTTAGCTGGAGGCTGGGAGATCATAGGCACTTGGATCTATGGAATGGCTAGTGGGGGCACCATGGAGGTCCAAAGTTGGGAAATGGATGGGGCAGATGGGAAAGACGAGGCAAGGGCATTGGGTAGGATCGAGGCCAGAGGAATTTGGTTTAATTATGGAGGGGATAAAATGGGGAACAAGGGAGGCATCACCTAAGTGGATGGAAGGTGAGTTGGGAAACTAGGTGGTGCCATGAGAGGTTGTTAAAAAGTGGAAGGATTTAGGAAGGTGACTTATGTTGGTGTTGGTTACTAGTCTCACCATAGACTAGTCTCCAGGCTGCTACTGGTATCAAACACATAGGTTGAAGTTGATTCATTTAAGCTTGAGCTACTTGGATCTAGGTTTTATGAGTATGGACTTATTAGGGTAAATCTACTCAAACTAGAGGAGGTGGCAGAGGAATTGAGGGCTAAAGTGTAGGAGTAGCTCTTGGAAAAGTTGTCAAGAATCCTTATAGAATACTTTTAGAGATATGTTGGGGAGTTGACTCAACATATTCTACATGATGAACCATCATAAAAGGGGAAAAAGATGGCTCAAGTTGAACCTTATTCCATTTCTTCTTCATGCAGTCTTTAATTTGAGTGAGCACCTATTGGTCATCAGTTAGATTCTAGCTCATCATCATCATTAGGCTAGTGGACATAGTTGAGGTTGAGATGGGTTGAGTACTTATCTAAGTGGACCTTGATGATGTTGTGTGGGTTCCAATCAGACTGCTCAACTCTTCCTAAGGCCAAAGAGTCCCTCCTAGCTACCATCTTCTATAACAAATGAAAGGCCTTGTATATATGGTGCCTAATAATGATTGGTATGGGTGGATAGGCCTTTTGTTGATGACTAATGCAATGCCTAAAGACACCCTCCATCAATTGATATGCAATATCTTAATCTACTAGGTAGTTTGGGACCTAGTATAGTAAGCAGAAGGGATATTTGAGAATGCCTACCACTCAAATGATGGCATCCTCTTGATATTACTAGTAATCACCAATGGAGGTGAGGGAGTCCCTGATTTATTTTGATAGTCGAGGCATGGGTGCCTTGTTGATGGTATTACAAACCACTAGATATAAATACTCATAAATCTCCCTAATGTTATTCTGATAGTGGTATCCATATAGCTTATATAAGACTACGTAAACCGCTAAGCCTTCAAGAACCCATGAAGGAAAGGCAAATGGCTTGAAGGTGAGTGCCCCATAGGTTGCATCCACTAGGTATCTCATCATATAAAAAATTTCACATCCCTGGGCATCATTTATCACCTTGATCATGTTGAAGTTGATCATCCCTCCTAGGTCAGGGACCTGCTCACATTGGAGAATTATGAGGATTAGGGGAATCCACAGGTTGTTGACATGTAGACATTTTTTATTCCTAGATAGTTGTTTAAGAAGGATCATCCCAACATGGATTCCCTCTTGGAATGTGCAAATGGTAAATGTATTTACATCCATCTTATTAACCCACCTTACATCAGGGTTCTTGGCCTAGTCCTTCAAGGTGTTATGTATCTAATGGGAGCTTGTGAAGGTGGTCATGGTAGTTGAATAATAATACAAGGTACACATAGGGAAGTTGTAGTAAGCCTTAAAGGCTAATCTCAAGATGATGGGTGAAAGATAGTATGCACAACATGGTTTGCTCTGTGAGTAATCAACATCAAATCAACACTCAACACAAGGGAGACCTCAAGATTAACTATGGCTTTGTGTATCCCACACTTAGTATAGGCCAAAAGGGCATCTTCAAATTCAAACTCATCCTCATCATCACTTCTTAAAGACCTAGGTACCATATCAATGGCCTTGAATATTTCATTGTAGTACTTGAAGTGCATTAAGCCATATTTGAATAAAGTGTTTCGATACTCAGGCTCAGATTTATGGTTCAGGGAAGAGGTAGCCATTATATTTGGGTGGATTTTGTAACAAAGAAATTGAATCAAAGGGGGAAGACAAACAGGGTATTTTTCATTTAAAAATCATGGAACGGGTACGAGGAAATTAGGAGCATTAATGATTAATGAGTTCATCCTGAGGTACTTATAAGGATCCACATACATCTGATTTAAAGGAATTTGGTGGCTCACTTGGTGCAAATCCAAATTCAAGTTGATGTCTCAATCATCCCATTTAATTCATAATTGAGAATTAAACTCAAAGATCTCAATTATAAATTACATGTTATATTTGATGATTATGACATGACATTCTAGATTTGTCCAATCAAGGCCGAATTTCCCATTCAGTTAATGCCCTAATCATGGTAGACACAACTATATCATTTTTTAGGATTCTCAATCAATTATTATTTTGTGCTATGTGTCTTCTATTCATTGGTTTATGCTACAAAATTTGATACCTAAGCGTGGACCTTATCTTTATAAACTTAGAGGAAAGAGAATGCTAGCTAAAAAATGTGTAGCATATTTTGATTAGCCCTCTAACTCTGATTGTACCTCATTTTAACCATCTTGGGGCCTATTAGGATCTTATTATCAATTTTTATGGATATTCCATGTGGATTTATGTGATAAGTCAAGATCTCCTAGACCCTGACATCTCTATCAAGTTTGAGAGACTAACAAGCCTAACAATAGTCCACATGGCACTTTCTTATTGCATTAGGCTCTTTTGGGATTTGACTATCTCTATAAAGTTCGAGTGACTAACGTGTCTGACATTGAGGTGATTTCATTGGTTGGATCTTGGCAACTCTGACTTCTAGGCCATGTGTTATGTTTCCACTCAGTCGAGTTCTCTTGGGATCTGACATCTCTATCAATGTCATGAGACTGACCATTCTAACTATAGAACATGTGGCATTCTCCTATTGGATCAAGCTCTCTTAGGATTTGACATTTTTTAGTGCTAGGAGGCTGACCACTTTGACATCGATCACACTAATTCTCTATCAATGCTAAGAGATTGACCATTGTAACTTTAGGGTACATGGCATTATCTTATTGGATCAAGCTCTCTTGTGCTCTATCATTTATGTCGTGACTAGGAGACTAGCTACTCTAAATCAAGTGCCTTACTTGGATAGGTTTTGACCACGTGCCACATGGCACTTTCTTATTGCATGAAGATCTCCTAGGATATAAAATTAATATCATGGTTGAGAGAATAACATGTATGACATTGAGGTACCCTAGTTGGCCATGGCCTTCTACATTTTGACTTCATTAATAATTATCCATGCCGATCCTTTTCATTCCACCATTCCTCCTATAAAAATCCATAAAAAGAGACTAAGTAAAATGAAAATAAATGTGATGAATAAAATGCTTACTTGGCCACCATCTAAATTTCATATGATGCCACATAGGACTATGAAAGTCTAACACTTTGGGAGATTGAGACTCTAGGAACCTTATAATGAAAACAAACCTACATAAAAGTTAGTGCATTAAATATTCTAAGTAAGAGAGCGTCTAGTTTATTTTTTGGATACTACAAGGACTAGACTATGTTATATTGTTGAGGTCATGAGGGCTCTCAACATGGATCAATCAACCATTACAAATAAGGCACATGCTCGGGGAAACTAGGGTAGACTAGGAATTCGAGGATTTTCTCTTGACATAGTTGGTCAGAGTGAGGTAGAAGTTCTATGAACTTAGAGTGATCACTTGAAAGAGAGGTCCCCCATTTTTTTGGAAAAAGGGGGTGTGTTATCCATAATGAATGGTGACTTTTGTGGGGAAAGTGGTGTTGAAGCACTTAGAACCCAAAATGTTAACCTCCATTCCTACACAAAATATAGTCTATAAAGAAATATTTAGACACATCAGAAAAATAAGCCACCAAAGTCATGTACAACAAGTCACATACTAAGAATTCTTCCCACATAAATAATCAATGTGTGTGAGGTGAACCTTTTCAATTGATTCACTTTTGGATCTTATTTAAACTAGTCCAGGTCAAGATAGGCATTAGATTTCCCAAAGGGGGAATTATTGGTTATATGAATTAGAGGGAAATGGTATGGGAATTTCTTTGTTTCCATCCAGACATATATAGCCCTGACAGAGATACCTATAGTCCCATTTGAGTTCTTGCTCCACTGCCATCTCGGCTAGAAATATTGCGATGGATGTTTCTCAAATAACCCTTTCAAGGAAGACTCTAAATTTAAATTTTATATATTATTCCAGTCTTCTTTTAAGGTCTTATTATTAATATATTTGGTAATTTTATCCATCGGGGGTTTGGTACCAAGCTAAAGGTGAAGGGATGTTTGAAAATCTCTAAATACCTAGCTGATCTTAGATTGGTTTGGTGATCCCACTTTTTAGGATTTTCTTATTGACTGTAGTTTCTATGGATTCTATTAGGACATGGGGATGTTCTAAAATTCACTTATTTAGTTAAGAATCATTGAACTCTAAATGTAAAAGACTCTCTTACAACCTTTGACTTGCTTAAAATGAAATCTCACCTTTGGTATTCTAATGTTTAATTGTACTTCCCAGGCTTTCGTCACCATTCAGAGTGGTTACCTTGAGTTCTCTAAAGGACCCTTCCAATTGGGATTATTCTTTGATTTCACTTGAGATCCAAATCAATGGAAAGGATTATATGAGAGGTGAACACCAAAAGAACAAAACAACACCAAAAATCAGAAAACACAAAAAAATAAACATGCAACAAAAACAAACACACAACAAAAGCCAACTACCCTAATATATATATTACCACCCTTGCCCATGTTATTGTGAGATCACATTAGAAGGGTTAACCAAGAATTAATGATTTAGGAACTATCTATTCACTGGCAGTGGGAGGTATCTACCTTCTAGGTCCTTAAGTTGAAAGGTGTTCTAGCCGAGTAACTCAGCTATCTAGTAGGGCCCAATCTAGAGAGGATTAAATTTGGCATGCTATCCCTTATTTTCATAAGATTTATCCTATAGAAATACTAGATCAAAAATCCTAAAGGATTTAACCTTAGATCTTTTTTTGAACCATCATTTGGCAGTGCCTTGATGTTTGTTGAAGTTGAGTAAGGCTTCATCTCAGGGTTCCTCTAGTTGGATAATGTCCAAGAGCCTAGATTTCACTTTATCATCTTAATCTATATACTATTATATGAAATTATATGTAGCTAACCTAGGCATAATTATCAAAACTAGCTCAAGTCTGTAGACTAGTAGGAATGACGAGCTCTTGAGTGTTTTTTATGTTTGGTATGATCAATCCATATAGTGAATTTAAGCAATGAATGCCTCTCAAGGTTTCTCTCCTACAGACTTCTCTATGGCATCTATTATATTCTTATTAGTTGATTCTTCCAACCCATTCCCTTATAGGAAGTGATTGGATGACAATATTAGTGTGATTCCTTTGTTATACACCCATTTGGTGAACTCTACAGATTGAAACACATGTCCATTGTCACACACTAATTATATGGGGGTCCCAAATAGGGTGTTTATGTTTTTCTCAATGAACTTTATGACTTCAATAGTAGTGATTTTCTTTGTATCCACTGATTTATCCCACCTAGTGAAATAATATGTAGTCATGAGAACAAACTTATGGCCCACTAAGGAATTGGGGTTGATGACCCCCACAAAGTCTAGCCCCCATTGGGCAAATGGTACCATTTTTATAACTAGTTATAATGGCATTTTTGTGTGAATTTCCCTTTTGGTGAAGGTCTAACACTTATTGCATGTCTGGACATGTGTGTGGACATCTTGAAATAATATAGGCTAGTAATAGCCTACACAAAGTATCTTGGTACATTACATTCACTACATGGTGATCGTATCCGAGATTATCATGGAAGTTAGCCATTATCTCCTTGGATTCTTCTTCTAATAATCATCTAAGGTAGACTACTTCATGATTCCTCCTGAAGAGAACCCTTTATTCAACATATATTTTGTTACTTTCAATTTGAGGGCTCTTTTCTATGTTTGATTTAGTCCAAGGGGTGTGTTCCCATAGAGAAAATAATGTATGATTAGGGCATACTAACATATATGTGGTAATATCTCCTGATCCACTTGGTACATGGTAATCCTTGGATCAATTTTAATAATTAGCTAAGTAATGCCATGTCCTCTAACCAACTTGATAGGTTTGATTTATAAATCATATTTTTGGATCTTTGTCATTCATTTGCCTCTGCACTTGCCTATTTTATTTTACCCCAAAATTTGCCTAATGGTTAGGTCTAAGAGAATTGTATGCACCTTATTTTTGAGGATATAATGTCTAAATTTCTTCTTGGCCTTTACTAGTTCATAGGCATGTTTTTCTAGAGTGAAATATCTTAGTTATGAATCCTTGAGATTGGTTATCATAAAGGCAATAGGATGTTACTCTACATCCAATTGTTGTGTGAGGTAGGCAGCTCTGGTGTGCTTAGAATTAAAAGGGTAAATGTATAAATCCCATGTGTATTCTAGGATAATCAACACAGGGGATTGATGATAGCATCTTTTATGTCTTGGAAAGCGTTTCTTGATTCAACATGCTATTCCACTTTTGCATCTTGTTTCAACATAACATTCATAGATTTTATAATTTTAAAAAATATAGAAATGAATTTGTGAACAAAGTTAATTTTCTCAAAAAAGGATTTTAGTTATTTCTTGCTATTAGGTAGAGGCAATTTATAAATACCATCATCCCTTTTTGGATTGATAACAATACCTTCCTATGTGATGATATGACTGATAAGATTATTTTCAGTGACACCAAATACCATACCTCTTTCATGTTTTGAATACCTTATGCAAGAGGCATATGTGATCTAACTTGTATTTTGAAAACAAGGTCAAGTCATCCATATAAATTATTATGCACTTACCAATTCAACCTTCAAAATCAAAATCCATCACCCTTTAAAATGTTTTTCCCACATTAATTAATCCTAATGGCATTCATTTTTAGGTGAATGTACCCCATTTGGTTGTGAATGTGGTTTTGACCCAATCTAATGAATTGAACAAGACCTGGTTATGTCATAAGAATCCATCTAGAAAGGACATCATCTAGGATTCACTCACCATTTAGATCACCTCATCGAGTGAAGGAAATAGATAGTTATCTTTTTATGACACTTGGTTCAGAAGTCTACACACAAATGGGTTTTTCCCATTTTTCTTCTACATGGGTACTAGATTGGCTACACGTGTATATTTCCAAACTGGAAATACTATCCTCATAGAGAGTAACTTATGCACCTCTTTGTGTAATAGTAGTTCTATGATCAGGTTCACACATATTTATCTTTACCTAAATGTTTTTTTCTTCATTTTAGTAGGATGGTGTGTGTAATCACCCTCAAGTTAAATACTTTGAGGTATCCATAGGCCCAAGCGATCACATTCTTGTATCTCAGTAGCAACTTTTGAATTTTTTCAAAGTCAAAGTTTATCCAATCAAGACCCACATTAATGGTTTGAGTCTTTTCCATAGAGTTGAGGTTGATGACTCGACATTTCTAGTCCTCAAACTTGGGTTTTTTCATTTTGGGTGTAGGTCTAGTGTATCAAATACCCTTTCTAAGGCAATCATCCCTTTTAAGATTCGGTTCCCATAAATTTTAAGGATTCCATCCTTATCAAGTTTGGTCCTAGGGTTATCTATGTTTTCTTAATTAATTACATGGGCCTCAAATATCCCAACATTGTTTAGAAATTGGATAATTTATTAATCATCCTTAAAGACCTAGAAGTTTATCATGTTATCTAGGACTGATGGGAAAGGAACCAATTCCATAGAGAATTTCTACGACTCGATGTCATCCAAGGGGGGTAGGTTTGAAACTATGGATGTTAATGAGATAGTGACTTGGTTTTATTCCCTAGGGATAGGGATGGTGTCGAATGTATTAAACATATTGATAAAGTCCCAAGACCTATGTTTATACATAATAAGGTAACAAAACTTGCATTGATATTTACTCTTAACCTAGTTGAATAATAGATCAGAGTCATTAAACACTCTTAGTTCCTAGGATTTATGCTTCACTTCAAACTATAGTCCTAGTATTAAGGATTCATACTCCACTAGATTATTTTTACAAGGGAACTATAATATATATGAAGCTATGTATATCTTTCCTTGGGGATCCATAAATTGAACACCTAATCCACTACCCTATTTTGAATGAGTCCCATCTACATATAAATTTAAAATTCTTTCCCATTGTCAACTTTGTCCCTAGCAAGTTTTATGATTAGTTTATAAATTCCTAAGTCCAAGGATACTATATTCACTTTCTCATTGATAGCATTATATTCAGTTATCATGTGTTTCATTTGGGGTTCTCTATCTAAACATATCTAATTAGCTGCACCTCTCCAGTGTAACCACTTACGAGAAAAGTTGATGGCCATGTACTTGTTTAAAATTTTAAACCAATACCTACTAAGGAGCATGCCATAGGCTTCTAGAATCTCCACCACCTAGATGTATATGAACTATTGAATCCTAGGTTTATATTCTAGTTTCATGTGAAAATTTAGATGCTCACCCACTACTTTGACCTATGAATTATCTAGTTGAACCACCACCTTATTTGTTTTGATAGGAACCAACCCTAATTTTGCAAATACTAGTTGACATTACATTTGTTGAGGTTGGAAATTCCACTAAGTAATTGTGTAGGTTCTTTGCAAATAACCTGATGGTTAGGAGGAAAGGGGGGATCTTTGTATTGTTCTTATTAATGTTAAATTTGGTGTGGGTTGCCTTTTGCTTAGTCAGGGTAGGTCCCTTGGATTTTCAACTAAGGATTTCGATAGAATATCATGTTACTGGGTGATTTAAGAAATTTCATGAAGGGTGATGTTTGTTTTAATTTTATTCATGTCTTTTATTGTTATATCCTTCCTTACTATGAATTAGTGAGGATTCTACATGATATTTTAGTTCAGGGTGTTTTGGAGGTGGTTAGTCATTCCTAACATTATGATCAATCAAGATTGCATCATTATTTAGGGGTGTTGAGGTATTAAGAGGTTGTTACGGTTATTATTTCATTAGGGTGTAATTAGAACTATTAGAATGCATGGACATCACTAGTACTCTCCTCTAGGCTATTTTCTTCTTGGTTGTGAAAATCCATAGTTTCCAACACCATGGACATGTTAGAAGGCCTACCTAAGTTTAATGACATTGAGTGATTTGAAACCACATCATACTCCTACATTTCCCTTTAGAATATTTCAAAGGTGCTACAAAACTCTATACAATCCATCTCCTAATGTGTAACTATGTTGTGCATTCAACACCAGTTAGGCAAACTTATCTCATAGATGTTAACTTTAGGCAACCTATTAGGGGAGGGCTTTATTTGATTGTGGGGATGATTGTAATTTTGGTTTTATATTTGGTAGGATAAGTTCTTTTTTGAGATTTAAGCATTAGTTACCCAATTTCCTTTTTAGACCTAGGAAGACATTACTTAGCTTCTAGACTATTTATTAGATGACATCTAACTTATTTTTAGTAAACTCATGAGGTATAGTTGAGGTGTTGTTAGCCACTACTAGTGTCACTTGGTGTTGAAAATGAGGATCTATATCATGGTTTATTGGGTTAAGAAGACTAGGTGTTGGTTTAATGCAACATGACTCAAAGAGAGTTAGTTTGTAATGGGTAGTGGTTGAAGCATAAGAATATTTTGGTTTGCATTAAATAATAGGCTCAATGCTAGAATATACAATAACATATTAGGAATGAGAGCCATCATTTAACCTTGAGGTTTTAGTTGCCTATGCACATTTATGGCTATATCATAATCCATGGCTAGGTATACTATTCTTGGGTCTCATATCAGAAACATAGCCATTCATGGGTCCAAGTCATTTTTGTACATTTCCTGCACCAACTAGGCATTGGGTTGGTACAACATAGTGACCCTATTATACATATTTTGAAACCTCACATTAAATTTTTTGATGGACTCATTATATTCTCATTTGATGTAGTAAAACTATTAGTATAGGATGTCAGGGTCAAAAATTACCCAAATAGGGCTAGGAAGTTCATACCAAAATGGTCCCAGCTAAGGATTGAGTTCTTGGTGAGGTTATGGAACTAGTCATATGCTGACTCCATCAAAATGAAGGGGAAGAGTCTACATTCCACATCCACATGTCCCACATTCAAAATTCTTAAGGTCATCTTGTAAGAGGTCACATTTTCTTCTATAGTTTACACTAAACCAAGAGTAAAATGGGGAAGATAGCTTTCTAGGTTTATGGGTAGGTCATGGATAACTCTAGGGATGTTAATAGATGAATTAGATAACTAGGTTATGGGGAGATCCATTTGAAGTAGTATTTTTGGGGGAGATTAAGAATAAAAACATGTGGAATCGATTACTAGTCTAGGTCTAGGTATACCAAATTTGGGTCTCCTAAGGAATTGCAATAGTGATATAATTAGTCTACCATGACGAGACCTCATTTTGGTGATAGGTGGAGTAGGATTCAAAGTGATTCATAGATAAATAATAGTAAAATAGTTACCATTATGAATAATAATCAATATAAACCAAATAGATTATCAAATAGATATGAAAAAGGCCCTCCTTCTAACACCAATTTTTATTGTGCCCGAGATCCTTTATACCTCCAAAGGTAATCATGGTAACAAGTGCTTTGAAAGGGAAGTGGAAGAAAATGCATGGAATAAAATATCCCCTCATTAATTTTTGGATTTATGTTGGTTTAATCCAAGGACCAAGTAGGTTAACCTTTGTTACTTAAAGAGTCATGATTGTTACTACTGAGGGTTCAAGATATGTGTAATTGTAGCTTAGGTAAGTTGTTATCTAAGGTAACTTTTATTTTTCACTTTATATTTGGGTTAGCCTTAATAGATTATAAAATAGGGGAGAATGTTTGAGTTCTAAAATAATCATCAAAATGAGGGTAAAGTAGGGCAGGAAAGAATTTTTCTAGGCTTGGAAGGTATTAATGCTTCAAGAACTGAGCTAAATTCCCTACCACAATTAAACCACTATGCATCAAGCTTCATCAAAGGTTTTTACTCAGTTTTACACAATGGGAAAGGTTTAAGGAAATGACAATTAATGATTTATTTTTAAACCCCTCACTAAATTTCAATATACAAAAACCCATAGTAAATAACACATGGTCTCTTTGAAAATAACCTGTAGGTTAACACATAGATTACAAATATTGTGAGGTAAATGAAAAGGGTTTATAAATGGGTTAGAATATAAAATCACACTATAAATGTTATAGCATAGAATTTCACCCTTGTGAAAGATTTCTTCAGGCTCTCTCACTTCCAACTACAAGCATGGGGACAAACTCAGGATGTGGGTATCTTATGGTGAAGTTGAACCTCTAGGATTTTTAATGAGGCTAGTTCCTTAGGTGCTTCACTTTAGATCTTTATTCCCACATTAAAATCTACTATTGACCAAGGAAGAGGGAGAGAAAGATAACATAAAAAGGAAAACTAAGCTAAGGGAGGTGATGCACCAAAATTGTGGGTTGATCTACCATGCTCGACTCTTAGAACTCTAATGAAACAAGAAAAAAAATATTCAAGCCCCCAAATATCTATCATACATCAGTGTTTCATGAGGAGGTTCACTGAATGATTTAAGCTAAGGGAAATAAAGGGGTAGGTCTGGAGTAAGACACTAACCAATCATAGTATCCACATACGGGCTTTAATCGAGAGATGTAGAACACTAAACATGACCTGCATAACAAGATGAGCTAGTAACTAGGTGAGACTATAATTTGACAAGGGAGAAAACTATAACACATGCATAAATTTGACATGTACACACTATACTATAACAATGGAGTCTAAAACATAGTCTTTTATTCATATCAAGAGGTTACAAGCTCTATCTTGGTAGAATTTGGTCATGCCCAAGGGAGGGAGCAGAGAGAATACAAAGAGTGATCCCACTACCTTTTTGGCTTGAGAGCCTCTATTTATATGGTTGAGAGAGAAAGAGAAATCCCATAATTGCATGAGAGCAAGAAGAAGAGAAGTCATTGATGACTATCGATTATACTCAAGCTCCCTTTACATTAAAAGCATGCAACTACTTTGACCACAAGATATACCATCTAGAATCGCAACCCATCTCCTCAAGCTCCTTATGCATTCAATTCTCCTATATGGAACTGAGTGAGACATACCAGTGGTAGCTACATATCCCTACCAAGTTTGAGTGTTTTGATCTTTGCATTAAATCTTGGCATGTTCTTTATTGCAATTTAGACTATCCCAATCAGTCCTTGCATGTTTGTTGTTCCACTTGGACATGTCTAATCCTTATTTGACCACTTTGCATGTTCTAAAAGTGAGTTGTATGTACTTGTGCCACTTATCCTTGATTGATTTGCCCTTTGGATTTATGCTTGGAGAGGAATTATCTTTTTGAGAACCTGAGAAGCACTTCTAAGACCAAATCAGGCTTTTGATGTCTCATTACTTATTTCAGGTTTCTAATTGCTCACAACTTATGAAGTAATTAAGTGGTGCTTCTTGGAGAACCCAAAATACACTGCCTAGACCAAATCGGGATTTCCAAGCCCCACTAGTTACTTTGGATTTATCATTAGTTGTAACTTATAAAGTGAAATAAGTAGTACACCCCAAGAAACCCAAAATACACTACCCAGACCAAATCAAGCTTTTCAAGCCTTCTTACTTGCTTCAGGGTTTCAACTATTGATTACTTATAAGGTTTTTTAAGTAGTGTTCCTCTGGGAACTCAAATTCTGAATACTTTTCCATTTTTCTTCCTGAGTTATTACCGTTTTCTTCAAACTAGAAAATTTTTGGTGTGGGCCAAAAATGGCCAACATTTCTGATGACTCATAGGGAACCATGCCTGCTATGCTTGAAGAACTTAGACCATGTTGCCTTGTCAAACCCATGCATTGGGCATGGAGTCAAGTCACTTTTTCACTAAATTAGAACCTCCCTTTGAAGTAATAAGGATAACTAGAACAAAAAAATTGTGCCAAAAGCACTTAGGGAAGGGAAACACACAACTAAAAAGGATGTGCACATGGAACTTTGAGGAAAACATGAAATCTATCCTAATATGTACAAGGTTACACTTTATAAGTAATCCCTCCTAGATCAAATGGGAAAGTATGAGTATCATTCACCTGTAACAAGTCAAGATGAAAGATACCTTGATTTGAAGGTACTAGAATTGGTGAACCAAGCAGCTTTATGTTCAAACCTTTTGGTGTGCCCTATAATGGAGGAAATGGAACAAACATGTCCCCAATGTAGACATATTGGTTCATGTCCTCCAAAATTGGTTCACGTTAAACTTTGGGGGCTCTTGCAATTTCCTCATTTGATGGCTCAAATTTGTGTTATGAATTAAGCACACCATGTGACAGCTCCTTTGAGTTGGTGCTTAGTTTGTTGTCTAGAATTAAGCATAAAATCTACAAGTCATCCTAAAAGGCAGCTTCTTCTTGGTCATCTAAGACAATGCCAAATTCAACTCCATATTTACTTGGCTTGATTTAAAGGGAGCCATATGGTAGTTCATCAATTCATCCAAGGCCCAATGCATCATATCTTTGTGGCTTTGGATCTGACCATTCTCCTTCATTCTTGAAGACATCAGTTTTGCCTTCAATAGACAATTCATCTTGAGATTGGTCAACTTCTTCAACCTAATTGGTAAGTTCATCTGTAGACTCTAGAAGAGGAATAAGCTAGTTTAGAACCTTTACTTGATCCATGAAGTCATGGTACAACTACTTCCATACTTCATTTTGATCCTCTTGCTCATTAATGACCTCTTCAACATGGTTAACTAACTGATTGACTACGTCAATCTCTTTACCTTGGTCATCTTCATCTGATTTCTCCTCCCTTTTCTAGAGTGGACTAACTATCATGATATCCTCATCATAGACACTTATGTTGTCTTCTTCAAGTTCCTCCAACAAGAGGGAGATGGTGGGAGGGTGAAAAAGGTCACCTTACTTGCAGCTTGAGAGAGTGTCTTTCTAGCTAGGTACTTTGAGTGGTCTCTTTGGTGGCTCTTGAGGGAGGGAGAAAGAGTCTTAGAACTCTTGTAAGGCAAGCTCATTGAGCTAAGCTAACACCTCTTTTTAAAATTCTTCAACCACTAAATCTTCCTTCTCTTAAACTAGCTGAACCAATTTCTAAGATGGAAATGTGTAGGAAATAACCACCTTTTCTTCCTTTTGAATGAGTACAACAGAAGGTGGTTTCACAAGAGAGGGCATGACATAGCTAGGGTTAAAAGTATTGGAGAATATCCATGATGGAAGGGATTCAAACTCTTGAGTGGGAATGGGTGTAGTGGGTTGATTTGAAACATATGACTGATTGCACTGAGGCTCTTGGAGGGGAGAGGACACATAGGATTGATTGCATTGAGTCTACTGATCTTCATGAGATGTCAGCACACTTTCTAAACTTTGGACCATGCTTCTCAACCACACCTTGTTCTCCCCCTCACAAAATGTTGATTGTTCATCCTCACAAACTGACCACTTGTTCTTGACCAACTAAAGAGAACTCCTTGCCTCTTGTAGAATATGGATAGGGATGACTAGAGAAAGCTCCAAACCCCTACCAATCTACCTTATCAACTTGATATAATATGATAATGCTTGCTTGAATCCTAACAAGGATGTAATAGGATAAACATAGTCTCAACAAGGGAAATTAGTAGATTGATTTGAATGCATAGAAGGCTGATCTTGGTCATATGCAAGGGTGGGAGGAGGGTAAAGACCATAATGGAAATGATAGGTTGTTTGAGGGCCACTTTGGGGGAACACATAAACATTATTAGCTTGGTAAGTGTGTTGTTGAGGTAGGGAATAAGCATGTTGGTCAAAATATGGCTGATTATACATACCAAATATGTTGATTAGGCACTTGGACTGCTCAAACCAGCTAATAAATACTCAGAGTCACCAATGATGTTTTTAGAATGCTTCTAAAGGCCGAAGGAAATATAAAAAATCCTTCCACTACTTTAGACCTTAGTCCCACTGAGCATGCTAGAACTGTTATAGAATGGAATTGCACCCTTGTGAAAGAGTTCTTTAGGCTCTCTCACTTCCAGCTATAAGCATGGGGAAAACCTCAGGATGTGGGTATCCTATGGTGAGGTTGAACCTCTAAGCTTTTTAATGAGGCTAATTCCTCAAGTGCTTCACTTCAGTGCTTGATTCCCACACTAAAATCTACTATTAACCAAGGAAAAGGGAGATAAAGATAACATAAAAAGGAAAACTAAGCTAAGGGAGGTGATGTACCAAAATTATGGGTTGATCTACCCTGATCGACTCTTAGAACACTAATGAAACAAATAAAAAATAGATTCAAGCCCCAAAATATCTATCATACATCAGTGTTTCATGAGGAGGTTCACCAAATAATTTAAGCAAAGGGAAATGAAGGGGTAGGTCTAGAGTAAGACACTAATGAATCATAGTGTCCACATGGAGGCTTCAATCGAGAGATGTAGAACACTAAACATGACCTGCATAACAAGATGAGCTAATAACTAGGTGAGACTATAATTTGACAAGGGAGAAAACTCTACCATATGCACAAATCTAACATGTACACACTATAACAAAATAATGGACTCTAAAACATAATATTTTATTCATATCAAGAGGTTACAAGCTCTATCTTGGCATAATTTGGTCATGCCCAAGGGAGGGAGTAGAGAGAATATAGAGAGTGATCCCATTGCCTTTTTGGCTTGAAAGCCTCTATTTATATGGTTAAGAGAGAAAGAGAAATCCCATAATTGTATGAGATCAAGGAGAAGAGAAGTCATTGATGACCACCAATTTTACTCAAGCTCCCTTTGCATTAAAAGCATGCAACTACCTTGATCATGAGATGTACCATCTAAAATCACCACCCATCTCCTTGAGCTCCTTATGCATTCAATTCTTTTGTTTGAAAATAATTGAACCATATTGGTGGTAGCTACATATCCCTACCAAGTTTGAGTGTTTTGATCTTTGCATTAAAGCTTGGCGTGTTCTTTATTATAATTTGGACTATCCCAATCGATCCTTAGACGTTTGTTGCTCCACCTGGATGCGTCTAATCCTTGTTTGACCACTTTGCATGTTTTGGAAGTGAGTTGTATGTACTTGTGCCACTTATCCTTGACTGATTGGCCCTTTGGATTTATTCTTGGAGAGGACTTGTCTTTTTGAGAACCTGAGAAGAACTTCTAAAACCAAATCGAGCTTTTGATGTCTCATTACTTATTTCAGGTTTCTGACTGCTCACAACTTATGAAGTAATTAAGTGGTGCTCCTTGGACAACCCAAAATAAAATGCCCAAACCAAATTGGGATTTCCAAGCCCCACTACTTACTTACTTTGGATTTATCATTAGTTGCAACTTATAAAGTGAAATAAGTAGTGCACCCCCATAAACTTGAAATACGCTGCCTAGACCAAATCAGGGTTTCCAAGCCTTATTACTTGCTTTGGGGTTTTGACTATTGATTACTTATAAGGTTTTATAAGTAGTGCTCCTCTAGAAACTCAAAGTCTAAATAATTTTCCATTTTTCTTCTTGAGTTATGTCCATTTTCTTAAAACTGGCAAAATTTTGGTATGTGGGCCAAAAATGGCCAACAATAACCACTACCTTCATTAAGTAACATAACTTTAGTTTGATTTTATTACCACTAACATTGGTTCAAAACTAGAAATTATTGATACTTCGATAAATAGACCATGAATTCTATAAAAATCTAAATATTTCATGCATTAAAAAAAATTAATTTACAAAGATCAATAATGGCAAACATTCACAATCCAAAAGGGTGAAGGAAGAAGCAAGTGAAATCCTAACTTAATTCCAACAACATTTAAGACTAAAAATTTCAACCTTCAAAACAAAATACAGTTACATATTTATTGATGAGGATGGGGCTCACCTCTCAGCAGCATGATATAGTTGAATCTCCATGCTTGGTTGTTACAACTATATCAAATTAAAAAAAGGAGAAAATCCTCCCACTCACACCAAAATATCCCCAAGGGTCCACCTAACTTTACATGGAAGAGAAACGGATGAACTACCTCCCAGTTATTTGGACTCTTCTTCCCTAGCCACCAACTCAACTCTCATTAAGTCAAATTCTTGGTCCATCTTGGCCAGATTCATGGGTGGTTCTTAGAAGATGCCTTTTGACTAGGCCACCAATCTTCGATAGACTTAGAGTGGGGCTGACATAGCAACTTGGACTTATAACACTTGGATAATGCTCATAGTGGATTGGGTTGAGAGTTTGATCATAGCTTGAAATCCATCATTGTTTACCTTGGACACCTTATTCTACATACCATGGTCGAAGTGACTTAGGTGGACTCTGAATTCTCACTTGTCTTGTAGAGTGTCAACCAGGTAGAATAACACTAAGATATTAAATTCCTTAAAGTAGGCTAATATATTATTCTTGCCTTATTCTAGGGGATTCACCATAGTATATGCCAAACCTAGTCAGTCCTCAATTATTTCCCTCATTATCCTGATGTATGTTTGGTATAATCTTAAGTCTAAAGTGGGCATAAGCTCCAACTCTAGGAACATGCCCTTGTTAACTATGACTGCAAACTTCTTGCATTTGATCTCTACTATATAAATCCTTTCCAAATAAACTTGGTTCCTCTAAATATATGTCCTACAACCTACTTGAGTCTCCACCACTTTTACCATTATTGAGAAAAGTTACAAGAGGGCATCCCTGACTTGTCTAATTAGGCCCACTAGCAGGAACTTTTCGCTTATGATTTGAATGCTTGGACTTACTCTTGCATGTACTCCATCAATTTCTCTAACATGTCATGGGTGACTCAGAGGACTGAAATTGGGTCTTCAGGCACATTTTATTCTCCCATGGGAGTCCTCACCCTAGTGAGAGAGAATAGATCTTTTTGGTTCTACCAGACCATAGGGTTCCCCTCCTACATAAATTTCTAAGTAAGGATACTTCACATATTTCTTTGTGGTGCGGTCAAAGTCCCATTACACATTTGGGTCACCTTACATTGTCATATTAGGTGCCTAAGACATTGTATCCATACCCAGGGTTGGAAGAGGTGTTGATGAGGTGATGGAGATGGCGGTTATAGGTGGAGGATGAGGTGGAGGGGGCATGGAGAAAGTGGATGGGATGAATGAAGAAATCAGGGGAGGAGGAGGAGGCATGGGGGTGTAGGGAGGCAAGACAAATGTGAAGGCCCAATGGAGCATCTACACCTACCACTGACTCTAAGTCATGTTAACCTAAGGGGATATGACTCTAGGGAGAAGGGAATTTAGCAGAAAGGAGGATATTGGCTAATTAAATCTGAATCTTTAGGTGTTTGAGATGAGGGAAAAGGGAGATCAATAAATAATGTGAGGAGTTGTCAATGGTGGTGCAAGAAGAACAGTGGGAACCTATGGAGTATGCTAAGTAGGAGAAATTGGTGCCTGAATGGAAGGTCAAGGATGTATTATCTTCTGCTTATTCCTTAGCCTCTTACTTAGGTCAACTCTAGTTGTTGTAGTTGATGGAGCAAAGGTGGTAAAAGACATGGGGGATGACTGAGAAGGTTGCTAGACCATGGAGGGTGTCATTGGAACCATCTAGATTGATTAAGTTGTGCACATAAGTGCACTTATTATGGGAGCTACAACTACACTATCTAGAGGTAGGGAGACCACAGACACTTGGATCTATGAAATGACCAGTGGGGGCACTAGGGAAGTCCCAAGTTATGAAATGGATGGGGTAGAAGGGAAAGAGGAGGTGAGGGCACTGGGAAGGATCAAGACTAGAGGCACTTAGGTGAATTATAAAGGGGGAAAACTGGGGAATAAAAGAGGCCACCTAAGTGGATGGTAGGGGAGTTGAGAAACTAGGTGGTGCTTTGAGAGGTTGCTATAGAGTGGAAGGAGCAAGGAAAGGGACTTTTTCTAGTGTCAATTGTTGAGCTCACTGTGAACTAGTCTTTAGGCTACTACTAGTATCAAAATTAGGTTTGTGTGGATTGAGGTCGAGTCACTTGAAACTGAGTTGTTTTGGGATGGGTTGCATGAGTCTAGACTTGGTGGGTTCAATCTGCTCAAACTAGAGGAGGTGGCAGAGGAGTTGAAGGCCGAGTTGTAGGATGATCTCTCAAAGGAGAAGTTATCAAGACTCCTTATAAAATCCTTATGCAGATATGTGGGGGAGTTGCCTCAACATCCTCTGCATCTTGAGCCATCATAGAAAGGGTAATAGATGGCTTAGGCTAAACCTTTTTCTTTTTCTTTTTCTTGTGAGCCTTAATCTAAGTGAGCACCTCTTGGTCATTGACTAGATTCAAGTACAACTCATCATCATCCTCTAGTTGGTGGCCATAGTTGAGGTTAAGATGGGTTATTTACTTATCTAAGTGGGCCTTGATGATGTCATGTGGGTCCCAATCTTGGTGCTTAGTTCTTCCCAAGGTAAAAGAGTCCCTACCAAATAACATATTATATAACAGAGGGAAGGCTCTATACACATGGTGCTTGATAGTGATCGAGAGGTGTGGGCATGCCTTATACTGATGATTAATGTAATGCCCAAAGATTCTCTCCACTAGTTGATACATAATTTCTTGTTATGTTAGGCAGTCTAGGACCTAGTAGGGTAAGCCAAGGGGATCTTTGAGAATACCTACCACCCAAATGGTGGTATCCTCCCAATAGTACTAGTAATCACCAATTGAGGTGAGGGAATACTTGATTTATTTTGATAGTCAAGGCATGGGTGCCTTGTTAATGGAATTATAAATCATTGGATAGAATGACTCATAAATCTCCCAGATGTTATTCCAATATTGGTGGCCATATAACTTATAGAAGACTATATGGACCAGCGATCCTCGAGGAATCCATGTAGGAAAGGCAAATGGCTTAAAGGCTAGTGTCTTATAGACTATGTCTACTAGGTAGCTCATTGTTTAGAAATCGTCGCCTCCCTAAGAATCACCTATCACCTTGATCATGTTGAAGTTGATTATCCCTCCCAATTCAAGGACATGCTCACCCTATAGAATTATGTGGAATAAGGGAATCCACAAGAGGTTGACATGTAGATAGTCGTTATTCCTAAAAAGTTGATCGACTAAGATCATTCCAATGTGGATTCCCTCTTTGAAAGTGTAGATGGTATATGTATTTATGTCCATCTTATTAACCCACTTTACATTAGGGTTCTCATCCCATTCCTTCAAGACATCATGAATCTAGTGGGAGCTCATCTAGGTGGTCATGGCAGTTGAATCATAAGACAAGGAGCACGTAGGTAAGTTGTAAGCCTTGAAGGCTGCTCCTAAGATGTCAACGATATGATGCTAGTTATTTGTAGAGTATACCATGTCATGGATGCCATCTTGCACCCACTTTGTTGTGTGCAACACTTTATCGAACAAGTTAGTGTAAGTGAAGACCTCAAGCTTAGTTTTAACTTTAGGTAGCCCATACTTGCTCTAGGCCCAAAGGGCATCTTCAAATTTGGCCTCATCTTCATTGTCACTATCAAAATACTTGGGTACCAGATCAATGGCCTTGAATATTTCATTGTAGTACTTGAAGTGCATCAAGCCATTTGAGAATAAAGTGTTTCGATACTTTAGCTCAGCTTTAGGGTTTGAGGAAGAGGTAGCCATTGACGCTGAGAGGGCTTTGGTCACAAATAAAATAGAGTAAATGGGGGAGACACAAAGGGCATTGGTTGGAGTAGAAAGCAAGGAGTAGGATCTGGGAAATTGGGAGCAATAATGGTTAATGAGTTCATTTCAAGGCACTTATATTGATCTGCATAAATCTCTTGATTTACTAGTGTTTGGTGGCTCACTTGGTGTGACTTCAAGTTTGAGTTGGTGGCTCAATCCTCCTATTTATTTCTTAATTGATAATTAAACTCAGAGATCTCAATTATATGTCACCTGCTAGATTTGGTGATTGTGACATGATGTTCTAGATTGTCCATTCATGGTCCAATTTTCCATTCAATTAATGCTTGAAGCATAGTAGGCACACATCCATATCATCTTCAAGTCTTCCCAAGTAGGTATTGCTTTGTGCCACATGTCCTTTGTTCATTGGTTCATGCTACAATAGTCGATACCTAAGCGTGGCCTAGTTCCTTGTATTTATACACTTTGGGGAAAGAGAATGCCAGTTGGAATATGTGTGGCATCTTCTAATTACCCTTTGACTATGACTGTACCTTGTTTTGACCATCTCAGGGCCTATTGGGCTTTCCCTACCAATTTTGTATAGAAATTCCATGTGCCCTAATGTGATAAGTCGAGCTCTCTCAGACCCTCGCATCTTTATCAAGTCTGCAAGATTGACAACCCTGATAATGGGTCGTGTGGTGATTTCTTATTACATCAGGCTCTTTTGGGCTCTAACTGTCTTTGTCAGGTTCAGGGGATTGACATGTTTGACACTGAGGCAAGCTTATTGGTTGGATCTAGACAACTATAACTTATGGGCCATGTGGCATGTTTCCACTCGATCGGGTTCCCTTGATATTTAACATCTCTATCAGTGTCGGGAGATTGACCATTCTGACTTTAGGGCATGTGGCATTCTCTTATTTGATCAGGGTCTCTCGGGCTCTGACATTTTTGTCATGGCTAGGAGACTAACCACTCTGACATCGGACACCCTAATTGGCTAGGTTCTAACAAGTTCTAACCATGAGTTGCATGGCATTTTATTATTGCGTTAGGTTCTTTTGGGCTTTGACATTTCTATCATGACCGGAAGATTGACACGTCAAACACTAAGATGACCTGATTGGCCACTAACTGTTACATTCTGACTTCATTGGCATTTTATTATAGAAAAAATGGAATATGATAACCACAACAAGAATAATATAATAAAAAAGAAATCAATAATGAAACAAAAAAAAAAAAAAAACAATATAACTAAAAAAGGTATTTTTTTACATAATATAAAATAACATAAAATACTAAATATTTTCTATAAAAATTAAATAACATTAATTATAAAATAATAAATACATAACATAGAAGAACATGATAGTAATAGCGAAAACATGTTATACGACAGCCTTACCGTAAATATGTTATAACTTATAACATCACATTTGTAACACAAAATGCTCAACAATTGTCGTTTAAAATATAACCATAAACAACCAAACATAACTAAATACTTCTTAAATCTAACAAAATAATAATCATAACAAATTTGGATACAAAATAATACGTCAATTCATTACAATGGTCTAAATCAATAACATACAACGAAGGCTTATCCTCCAATTGGGCATATGATCACTTTTATGATTTCCCATTATTTTATTGCTTTTTTCATTTTCCTTTATTTTTCTTTAATACATGACACTTTATTAAATATAAACGCACCATTACGTCTTCCCGTTATCTTTTTTCTAGTGGATATTTGGAGCACTTTTACCATCCGTACATTTAAGCTTGATATCAATCATATTAATATATTTGATGCTTGTTGGATATATATTTTCTTATACCTTTTTTTTTTTATCAAAATTTTATTTTGTAGGATGCATTTGCAAATTAGTTTTTTGAGCGTACATCTTAAAAAGTACATCAAGGTTGGGATGGATTAACTTGTGATACTTTGTGAGAGATTGTGTCATACCTTTTTTTTCACTAGCACCTTTAGATAATCATTATAATAGCCTATCTACTCCTCTTATAATCTTGTTTCCCTTTCTATTCATCTTTTCCCCTTTGCATGCCTTTATCTGAAATCATCGACCCATCTAATGATGTAATATTTATGTGATATTCTTTCCATACCATTTGTTATGTCAATGATGTTAGTTAAATCAGAATTTTTACTTTTACGGTTTGGATTTATATTTATAGAATTCTTATTTATCATTTTTCCAAGATAGAACATGTAATCCCATTTGCTCGTACTTGCAGGTCTTTGTAGTCCCCAATTTTAGTCTAATTAGGTCTTCTTTTGTACACCTTGACTCTACCTACAATAATCTCTCACAAAGTGCTACAAGACAATGTGGAGATTAATGCACTGATAAGTCAATCCAAAGTAAGTATCCTTAACCATATACTATTTCTAATGTACTTTGGTTTGTATTATTAGATCTCTTGTTTCATGTTTTCCATATATATATTAGAATATTCTTGTTAGTACATTGATATCTTTTACATGTTTGTCATTCATATATCTTGCTTATTTCCTCTAGCACCTTTACTTTATATTACAACATTTAGATTATTTATAGCTCTAGTTTTAATATCTAATGACACTTAAATTTACCTTATAACTCTTACTTATACACAATGGTACCCCTTTGTTTTACATATAACTCTTACTTGAATGTATAATGACACCCTCGATCTAGTTAGGCCCGTCACCTTATATCTTCTTAGAGAATTTGTGTGTAGATTATCCTTCATATCCCTTACAACCTCCTTTGTATACAACCCTTGCTTATATCCCCAAACCACTTTTTAGACCATTGTCTTGTGCATTTATTGGATCTAAAATGGTATGCAACCTTTTCTTATATTAAATCCTTATATTAGAGACTATTTTATACCTACATAAAATTTTAACTTGAAATCATTTTCCCCATCCATGTTCTCAAGCTTAACTTCTCCATTTTCTAAAAATTCTTAAATTTTAAAAGGACCGAGCCACATAGCTTTGAATTTATAAGGCTTAATTTTTCTCCTTCCATTAAATCTTAGAATTAAGGGTACATCCTTAAAATTCATTCTTTAGAGGTGTTTATCATGCTTGTACTTATACATTCTTTGCATCACCCATGTCTCCATTTGTTTGCATAAAGGGGTGCATAAATTTTCAAAACATTATGCCAATTAATGCAAATAATGACACAAAGGAGATCTAAGATAAATATAGTAAATCGGACCAGTCAAGTGCCTAAAAATAGGGAAGGGATATTAAATAATTAATAATTATGATGTAGAAAGGAGGTAAATAAATACTTACCTAATTTCTTATTTACTTTAATTTTGACATTGATTAAGAATGCAAGAAACATGGTTTGAAACAATACAAAAAAGCTCCTCGAAATATGGTTGTGATCTCAAATGATGACTAGTTTCAAAGTATTTTTAAAAAGATAGTGACCAATACGAAACCTGAAATAGAAAGGCTCTATCAAATGTGGTCAAACAAGTCTGAAAATGGCTATGTAAATACTTGGGGGGGACTACCTGGAACCCTTTGACAACAACAAAAGTTGTGAATACTTTCTCTTATAAGTATAATTTCATTTACAGATGACAAAATGGATTATTCTTTTGTGTAACCATAATATGGCCTCAGTACTTAGCAACACATCCAACATAAATAGAAATTTCCAAAGCAAATTGAACTAGGCTCCCTTGAAGGTTGTAACTACATAGCACTTTGAGAGTCAGGGATCAATGTAGTTCTAGCGTATGTGAGTGGCCCATTCTATTATGAGATAAGACTTCAGTTCCTCTTCCTATGTGTATACATATAACTATGTGATATTTCACTAAATGCAATCCTTCCTTCACTAAAAATATGCAACTATAAGACTTCATTAGATAGAAAGTGGAATAATAGTAGATTATGTAAACTCCTTGGAAATATTTGATCAATGTGCATGAGGAAATTAGCTTGTAGGAGATGATAAAAGGCTTATGGTACATGTACATACATAGGCTCCTTTAAATTCAAATTAGAAGACATTCACATTTAGGTCGAACATGTAAAGGTGTGAAAATTAGCAATTAAGGCATAAGAAAACATGGGATGGCAATATAAAGGACCCACAAACAACCACTTTCAAACTAATCTAAAAGAACTCAAGCCACTTTTAGGGTACTCTAAAAATAATGAAGGTATAGAAATCATTAAACAAAGACCAAAATTAATTGTAGGATGAGTGGGTGGATCTCAAGGAAGATAAATGACATATTTGTATTGTTTACGAGTAAATGTAGATGATGCAAGACTATGAAAGGTCCACTATGAATTAAAAGTGTACCAAAAAGAGTTTAGAGTATGCAAATGAACCAAAGGTACCAAAGCATGACAAAAGTGCTATGACTATCTAGCTTGTACTAAATTTAGGTGTGTATATATGTCGCACCATTATTTATGTTAATACATTTTATCCAACTAAATCATTCTTTGAGACATTCATCATCTAAAAGTTCATTCTCAATTACAATTGTTAAGTTTGACATGACATTTCATAGTGCAAACTACCTCTTGATCGTACATTAGCTAGAAAGGTGTGTGAATTTTAATCACTTTGTAAGTTGTGTGATATTCCCATAACATCCCAAGTAGGATTTATTCTCCATCCACACCTTGAATTCTACATAAAGTCATGGCCACTAAGATTAATAATTTAATAGGTGGAATCTTCTTGTTCATTCACTCATGGGTAGTAAGGAAACTAAATTGGATGGAAGATTTTAAACTCTAAAGTCATCAATTGAATCACATGGTTGACAAAGTGCCCATCTCAATTACTTATAATTTATCTTAAAAATCCAAATCAAATGACTAATTTTTCATAGATGAATTTATTCTTACTTTATGCAATGTTGATAGATAAAGCTTTGGCCTTTGCCCACTTCATTAAATACTCTAATGATAATGATATACTTGCAGTGATGTAATTTTTTGGCTTTCAATGGTCCAATGAAATCCAGACAAATTTTCTTGAGGCCAGGATAGCCATAGAGGCATAAATCCCATTTGAGTGGCTTCCCAAGTCCCCAGTAGGTATCGTATCCCAACACCCATTCTTTGGCATCATTATACAATGTAAACCACCATAATCTTGGTAGAAGTACTTACCTTACTTTAACATCATGTCTAATGTATCCTTTATCTATAATTTCATGCCATTTTTGAAGTGTGCCATGAATTTATTCATTCATTACACATCACCACAACACATGGTTAGATCACATCTTGTACATAAGGTAATTTACCAACTAGAACATTTGGACCTTAAATTCTAATCTCCTCCACCTAATAGGTTGCACATCCTTTGGAAAATATAGTAAATAGATAATGCCCAATATTTTTATACCAAGATGGCATAATAACAATCTAGAATAAGTGAACATCCTTAAAATCTTCATTTCCACTATTAATAGGCTCCCTTGAATATATATTAGAAATTTTATCATCAATCACATGACTCTTTCCATGCCTAACAATGATCTTAAATGTTAATTCTTATATAAACATCAACCAATTTTTTATTCAACCTTGGGAAATGGGCTTATTTACCAAGTACATTAATATTTGATTATCCTAATAGGTTTTGAACAATTTTCCAACAAGTAATGTCATAACCTTTGCATGACATGTACCATGCCAAAATCCTCTAATTTAGTGGTGTTGAAATTCTTCTTGCCATTATAAAACAACTAAATGGAAAAGAACATAAGGTGGTCCAACCCTTGGGTTCCTGCTTGAGACAAAGTAACACTAGTGGCATTGTTAGAAGCATCAAATCGTATATGGAATTCCTTTTTCTAATATATAAATGCAAGGATAGGTGAACTAATAATACGTATATTTAGGTCTTTTAATGATTTATCTATCTCGTTGGACCATATGAATAGACGTCCTTTCTTTTTTAGTGTGATGAGAGGGTGAGAAACTTGGGAAAAATTATTTAGGAAGTGTCAATAATATTAGACATGGCTCAAAAACTATTTATACTCATGAAATCTCTAAGTGATTCCATTTCCAGCATGATTCATATCTTATCATTATCCTTATTTGATTTGGGTTTGCACATAATATGGACAAGATGTTTTAACTTGTGGCACTATAAATATTCACTTCTTTGAATTTGAATCCAATTTAGCCACTCAACATTTCCACATGCACTCCTTTAAAGATTATAGATGAACATATTAAATAATTTAAATGGACCAATAATCATATAAGATTTGAAGTTTCACTTGGGGATATTGTCAAAAATGTGTAAGATAATCCACTAGAATGTATCCAAGGCATTACAAAGTTTGAATGACATCTAATTATAAGAATATACTTTGTCTTCCAGTATAAAATTAGTCTTCATTTTATCTTCTTCAGTTATGTTAATCTGGTTGTATCCATTAAATCCTCACGTAAAATAATAAATTATGTTCTTGGATACTTCTTCAAGTATATAATATTTAAAAGGAATAGGTAATTGGTCCTTAATAGTAACTATGTTCATGCTTCTAAAGTCAACACATTATCATTTTCCCGAACTCTTTCTTAAAATAGATCACTGTTGGGGGCACCTATTCACTTATGTCCACTTTAAATAGTATTATTGCTTTGAGCATTTTGTCAATCTCTTATTGGACTTTGACAACACATTTTTTGTTGATTGTGTATGTTTTTATCGATACTGGTTGTGCTCTTGAAACTAGAGTAATTCTATTTTCACTTAACTCAAGTGGGACTCCAATCAAATCTTTGTACATCTAGGAAAACATGTATTTTTAAACCATGAATATCTATAATGTTGTAACCTTAAACATAGGATCTTGATCATCTTCAATCATGATCATTTTAGGATTTCATTTTGATCCCAGATTCACCTTGGTGGTGGTAGGATCCTTGTATTTCATGTCCTTAATGCTCCCAAACTAGAGATCAGGCTTCTCAAATAAATTTTCATCAATCACTTTATATTTAGTGAACTCTATAGGGTAGGCTAAGTGTGAGGATTACATATATATGGAAATTGACATCACAAACTTTAATTTTTTGACATCATGTTTTACAGATGTTGGTTGAGAAAAACCTAACATATTCATCTTTAGTTTACCATTATAATTCTTCAAGTCATTGCTTTCTTTAATATCCACAATCTCAAAAAAAATTGACCAACTCAAAACACCTTATAATATTTCATCTGCAAATGGAAGAGACCATTAAGGGAACTTGACTCATTCTAAAAGCATGATTGTAACTACAACATCGCTTCAATGTTCAACTCCATTATTCCTTATTTTATATCTTACAAGCATTCCTCTTTAGATTCTAATTCCGATGAGTTTACTAAGGTTGCTTCCTCAATTATTATATGATTCTTCAATTCTATTATATACTTCATGCCTTTATTTTCAATATAGAACACGTTCTTCTTCCAGTTATGGTTGAATTTGGCTAATATCAATCATATTTAATAAAATAATGCACTATATTTATTTCTAAATGAGATGAATAAAAAAATATTAGAAATTGTTGGGTGGCGGTAATTACCTTTGAGCCACAAGTAATCCCAAGCACCTTTATGTGATATCCATCAACTCCAACTAATTGGAAATTATATGGCCATATGGTGGGATTCACAAGACTCTTCTAAGTCTCCTATGGAAGAACATTCACACCAAAACCATTTTCAATAATAGTATATGTCAAATTAATCCCAAGTATATATACATACATGACTATCAACCTCGATTTGATTCATTATCAAAAACATAGGTTTAATCCCTTGATTATCTGACAATGGGATCTCCATTATAGGTTCATTATAATTATTATTACTTTCCCCATGACCTAAAAATACCCCATCTAACATGAGGTGTGCCATTGTATGCTCCTTATAAAGGTAAATGTATTATATGGTAGTAATTGCATTATCTAGTTTTATAATTCTTTACAATAGGCTAACTACCTTGATAGGTATAGTGGTCTACAAAACTAGTCTACTTGTCAGTGTACTTATATGTTCATTTGATTGGAATCATCCTTAAACCATTTCCCTCTCAATTATTTTCCCTTGCTTTGGCTATACTTTCCCTCTTCATTCATGGATCTAGTTAATTAGATTTCTTTTCATTTTCACTAGTTATCTCCATAGTCCCACCCTTGGCTACATTAATGTTGTTGATGTTCACTTGATTTGGAAAATTTCCATCATTATGGTCTCTAGGCCCATGTAATATATAGATAAGTCCAATGTTGTTTTGATTAATAGGATAACCTATAGTGAAATGGATACTCTTAGTACCCTATCGACACTACATAATTAGCTAGCCCTGGGTGTCATATTGGATCTGACTATCATTTCCACCCATATTATTATGGTGCCTATTATTATTTCTTTGGTTCCAATACCCAAGGTACACCCGTATTATTTTGAGGCATTTTCGGGAGGTCAATGGTGTCACTATCTTTCCTTGTGTTAAGAGAATTTGGGCACTTTTTGTCTTTAATTTGTATGTGAAATCTGTGACTACATGACCCATAACTTTGTAAATAATTAACATATTCTTCAGATAACTGGCATTGCTATTGTTAGTGTAATATTCTACTTACACTAATATTAATTTGACTTAGGTTAGCTTAACTATACTAGGTTTTCTTTGTGCACACACCATAAGTTTAGAATAGGATAAGTGGCATCACTAATCACTTGCCACTACTTCCCACATGTGTCCATTACTTTTGACATGTCAATTACTTGGTCAAACATAGAGTTGGTTCAGAACTCTAACTTTACTTAGTAAAAAAACAAAGTTGAAACCAACCTCTTGATTTTGATATATATTGACCAACTCTCTTGTATATTTTAATTATTTTTTATAATAAATAATATGATAAATTATTTTTTAATTCCTTATTGTTTTCATGGTTGGTGTGAGCCCATGTTGAGGAGTTTCATGTCATCCCCCACCCTTATATGGTAGTAGATCATTTCTCCATAAAATGGCCCTTACAGGTTTTTAAATACTTTTAGCTTCTTCCACACTCCCTTATACTTATTCATTCACTTCCATGTTTTTGGCATAACTGATCCGGGCAACACTTTAGGTGACAATTCGAGCAATGGTTCTACATTAATTGGTGGTAAAATTTTTGGGAACCATAACTCCGTTTGAACCATTGTAAAGATAAGAATGAGGAGAATGTGATGAGATGGCACAAATCTATGCTCAGTGGTTTTTTACCCCCCAAAACCCAATGGAAGTGCCCAAAATTTCAATTTTAATAGTGTTGTCTAAAAATAGAAAGTTTCTAAAAATAGTAATTTTTAGAATTATTTGTTATTGTAAATCAAACCAATCCATATCCCTCAAGATTGGTGACCTTCCACATCCTCCTGCCTTCAAAATATATATAAATAAAGATGTAGCCTGAGAAGGAAATCAGACATCTCTTCCCAGAGATAAGCATATGTTTGTATTTGCAATATTGTGAGCAATAAAACATCTCTTCTCAGAGAAAGCATTATTATTATGTTCTTGAAATATATTTCAACCAAAACCCTTGAGTTTTGGATTAGTGGTATCGAATCAATTTGTCTTCAGAGTGTATGATCTTGAGGTACAAAAAGCTTGGGTGGAAAACAATAGAGCTCACATACTATCCATTTATTCACTCCAAATGACCTCAAATGGTGGACAAAACTGAGACATCCGATCCCTTCAAGGAAATGGTGAATAAAACCCTCCAATGGTAGTAAGCACAGATGCTACAATAATTCACCCAAATTCTCCAACAAATCTTGATGGGTAGTTTTGGCTCCTCATCTGCACTCCCTGGCTCCTCATATATGGAACGTCCTTTCAGTGCCCCAACACCCTTCAAGGTTCAAGTCAATTTTGATATCCCTACATTTGAAGGCAAAATCAATGCTGATTTAGTAGAAAATTGGTTGGATCAATTGTCTTCCTATTTTTTTATAGATAAATTCACCAATGGAGAGAGGATCACTTTTGCTCTTTTGAAAGCATCATTGCCCATCAAAAATTGGTGGAAAGTGTACAAGAAGAGGTTCAATATAGATGACATGGCCTTGAGGTGGAACCTACTTGGGATGATTTCATGGAAGCTGTAAAAGAAGAATACTACCCCATTGGAGCATATGATGATTTGTACATACAGTGGCAACAACTTCACCAAGGTAAGGAATAATTTGTTCATGATTACACTGACATTTTTCATTCTTTGTCTATGAGATTGGGCATCCAAGAAAGTGAGAAACATAAGGATCTCAAATATCATGGTGGACTACAATGGTATATATGACGGGAAATAAAACTCTTCAATTTGGAAACCCTTGATGAGGCATATAAGTTCATAGTGAAGATTGAGTAGAAGCATGGAAGAAAGAATACGAAGAGTCAGCCTTCAAAATGGAAAAGTGATAAAGAAGGTCAAACATGAGGCCAAAATTGGAAGAAAAAGGAGTTTCAAGATAAAAAACCCTAGAAGGGAAAGATTGGGAAATGGTGTGATTACCACAAAAATGAAACTCACTCCAAAGAAGAATGTCAATCCATTAAGTCCCTACTTTTTGAGTCACAATCCTTGACATCTACTTCTCTACCTCATACACACCTTACAGTCAAAGAGGATGAAGAAGAGATTATAGATGATGAGCCCAATACCATCGTTGCTTCATCACAGACCTGTGAGGAAAGGCCAAATGATAAGGAAAGGTTGTTTCAATCTAAGTTGTGGGTGAAAGGTAAGCCTCTACATTTCATTCTTGATAGTGGGAGTCAAAAGACTTTAATCTCTACTAACATTGTGAAAAGTCTAAATTTGTCCATGAAGCCTCACCCAAAGCTATATAGTATTGGATGGTTGAGCCCAGGGAGAGACCTCTATGTCACCCACTAGTGTCTTCTTTCATATACAATAAAACCTTTGCAAGATGAGGTCTTGTGTGATGTGGTCCATCTAGATGTTTACAATGTACTCCTTGGTCAGCCATTCATGTATGATCGACATGGCATCTATGAATCAAGAACCTAAAGGATCACCCTCACTCTTGGAACATAGTACTATAGGGTACCAAAATTACCACCTCCCATAGATATATCCCTAATTAGTGCCAAGTAATGTAAGAGATTGGTAGAGAAGACAAAACAACTCGTTCTCATGGTGGTCAAGCCACAGAGATCCAAGAAGGTTGATGTTACAGTCTTGATTACACAATCAACACAACAACAAAAGTATATGAGTCAAATCATGGGAGAATATGATGACTTATTCAAGTCACCCATGAGAGTTCCACTTCACTATCAGGTAAAACATTATATCTATTTGGTTCTAGGATCACCTTTGCCTAACATCCCTATGTATCATAGATCAGTTCTAGAGAATGATGAGATAAAAAGACAAATTAAATAATTAATCTAAAAGGGTCACATTAGGCCAAGCTCTTTGCCCTTTGGAAGCCCAATTGTTATGGTGCCAAAGAAGGATGAAACATAGAGGATTTACATTGACTATTGAGCCCTAAACAAAATCACTGTGAAGAATCGGTACCCCCTCGCCAGGATTGATGACCTGCTAGACCAACTCCATGGCATGAATTTCTTCACCAAAATTGATCACAAATCTAGCTATCACCAAATTCCTATCGATCCCACCAATGTCTAAAAAATTGCATTCAAATCCAAGGAGGGGCTCTTTGAATGGTTGGTTATGCCTTTTGGCTTAACTAACACACCTAGAACCTTCATGAGGATGATGGATGACGTCCTGTGACCCTTCACCAACTTATTTATGATTGTCTACCTAGATGACATACTCATATATAATATAACATGGGAGGAACATCTGTAACATGTCTGTAAGGTGATTCAAACTCTTCAGAAGCACACATGTTATGTAAATATCAACAAGTGCACATTAAAAATGAAAATAATTTAGTACTTGAGGTATGTTGTGGATGAGGAAGGGGTCCATGTCAACCCATAGAAGATTCAAGTTGTTCAAGAATGGCCTACACCAATGACCCTCATAGAACTTCACAACTTCTTGGGTCTTACAAATTTTTATCACAGGTTTGTTCTTGGATTCTCACGTGTTACTTAGCCACTAAACCAAATGACTAAAAGAGGAGCTAAAGCTACATTTTAGTGGAGAAAAATACAACAAAGATCATTTGAGAATTTGAAGAATAGACTCTACTCATATCCTTTTCTTACCTTGTTAGACTTGCATCAACCTTTCAAGTTGATGACATATGCATTTGAATATGCCATGGGAGATGTCATCATGCAACATGGTCATCCTATGGCATATCACAATGAAAATTTTAATGATATTGTTAAGAAATACCTGACATATGACAAGGAGATCTATGCCATTGTGAAAGCTTGAAAATAATGGAAACACTACATCTTGGGGAAAGAGATGTTCATTCACACCAACCATAGACCATTAGAATTCATCCAAATATAGAGCAAACTATGAAATGAGAGGCACTAGAATTGGGCCACATATCTACAACAATTCCATCTAATAATTAAACATAAAAGGGGAGCTCAAATAATACCATAGATTATTTGAGCTGCCCACTAATTACTACACTCACAATAGTTCTTGATCTGTGTGAACACGAGACTACCACATGGGGTGCTCTGTATGAAGCAAATTCTACCTTTGCTGATACATATCAATAACTTCAAGAACGTAAACATGTCTCTAATTTATATTTTCAAGATAATGTCCTTTATCACATGGGTCATGTTTGTGTTCCAGCTGTAGAGCAACAAAAGATTGGGAAGCACATTTCAATAGGATAGCTGGGCACTTTGGTGTAGAGAAGACATTAGCAGTTATTCAAAAGCACTTCTAATAGCCCCATATGTGGAAGGATGTGGAAAATTAACTCAAATCTTTCACCCCATGTGTGATATCCAAGTTAGCAAATAAGAAGCAATGATTGTACACACCATTGCCAGAACCAACTAGGCCTTGGGAATCTATTTCAATGGATTTTCTCTTAGGTTTGCCCACTTCAAAACATGACAAGGACTACATTCTTGTTGTAGTTGATCATTTTTAAAAAATGGCTATCATGATTGCTGATAATAAAAATATATCTATTGAGGAAATTTCTCAACTATATTTTAGTCATGTATGGCTCCATTTTGGTCTCCCCAAGTCCATTATTCTAGATAGGGATAACAAGTTTCTGAGTATCTTCTGGTCTACTCTGTGGAAGATGATGGATACCAAGCTGATGAAGTCCACATTCTTCCATCCATAGACTGATGGTTAGATAGAAGTGGTGAACTATCTGATTGTTCACATGCTTTAGATGTATCACTCCAAATATCCATGCACATGCGATGAGGGGCTTCTTTTCATACGACATGGACACAATCAAGCCCTGCATAGCTCCACCAAGCACAGTCCATTCCAAGTATGCTTCAAGTTCCAACCCATGACACCAATTGATGTAGCCATTCCATTCTCCACCATGGAATACACACCTCATAGGATATTTGAGGTAGTAAGATCAATAAAGTTCATTGAACAAATTCAACACATCCAACATTAGGTTCATGACATCTTGGAGAAGATGAATCAAAAGCATAAATAATGCCATGACAAACATAAGGTTGCACACCATTTTGCTATAGGTGAAAATGTTTGGTTATGGATTTAAAAGGAATGACTCACAGGGCTACACAAAAAATTTAGCCTTTGTGTTATGGTCCCTACACCATCACCAGAAAAGTTGGAGAAAATGCTTTTGAGTTGAACCTGCCAACCTACCTTGGTCTACATCCAATATTCAACATGGAGTTCCTCAAACCATATCATCCACTTCTATTGGACACTTCAGTTATAGAAGAATAATTGGACATTTATAAGCTTGATTCGTAGTTTTTTGCTCCAGTGGAGGAGGATTAGATTGTGGACACCTGAATGAAGACAACAAGAGGGTGCTCTATTCCACTTTATCGGGTGGTCAAAAGGGGAAAGCTTAGCCACCAAAGTGATTGGCTCATAGAGAATCAAATCAAGACACAACCGCCACACTTGATGAGGAATATTGATTCAATGGGGACCATTTTTTCTCAAAGAGGGATGAATGATCCAAGCAACACTTCAGGCAACAATTCGGGCTATGCTTCTACCTCAATTGGTGGAAAAACTTTTGGGAGCCATAAATTTTGAACCATAGCTCCATTTGACTCCCCATTTGAACCATTTGAATTATGGAAGTTGAACCACTCCATCTCCCTTGATATTTGTGACCTTTCACATCTTCCTCCTGACTTCAAAATATGTATAAATAAAGATGTAGCTCGAGAAGGAGATTAGACATCTCTTCCCAGAGATAAGCATATATTTGTATTTGTAATCTTGTAAGTAATAAAACATCTCTTCTTATAGAAAGGATTATTATTAGGTTATTTTTGTGTTCTTGCAATATATTTCAACCAAAACCCTTGAGTTTTGGATCAATAACCAATATTATGGCCTTCTAAAAAAAACATCTAAGTTTTTTTCTTTTTGACCAAAATTAAAATTTTCATTATTTTTTTACGTTTTTTTTAATTTATATAAAATAATATACTTGTTTAGTTTTTTTACATTATTTTTATTTCATTATACATGGAAAAAATTTAAGAAAGATTTTTTTTGCTTTACAAATGTTTTTATATTAATTTTTGAAGTTCCAGGTTCTTATGACAACACTAGGGTAGCAGGAAGTACAACAATATTTTTTATAAATTTTTACATGGTAGGCATCAACCCATATATCCTGGATTCCACTCTTCATGATATTTCAATAAAGTACAAATTTTTAAAATTTTTACTTACAATGCTCTTGTGACATCAATTTAAAGTTTTTAGCTACTTGAGAGGCTCTCCAAAGGCACATGAAGATCTATGTTCTTTAACAAAATTAAATTTAATTAATTAAATAAATATTAAGTGGCATGATAGGTATCCCCATTTTGGTATGGTGTTTTCCTCTCTCAAATATAGGGATCAAATCCATTTAACCTCATTTTGCATATTAAAGGATTTAAGCCCCCAGGATGCCTTTTCTAAGTCCTTAGACATTACATGTGACCATGGATTCTACTTAGTTAGCCCCTTATACCCATATAAGTCCCTAGTCACAAATTTTTAATAGTATATTATATGACAAACCATTGGCATTTTAATCCCCCTATGAAATTCTTTATTCCTTGCCTACACCATAGAACATCACAATTTGATTAAAATTTTTCTAGATGTCATAACTTTCAATCAAGAAGGCATGAAAGGCCCCTATTTTTTTTAAATGTGTATTTTTTTATCTCTACACATTGGACTAGGATTTTTTCATTTTGGTGCCATGGTTTCCCAAAAAATTTAGGTTTTCCCTGAGCTTATTACCTTTTTTATTTATACAACTTCAAATTGTTGTATCTTTTGATTTGTACATCGTATCTAAGTTCCATTTTTATAAAGTGCATGTTTTTTCATGTACTTGTAATGGTAGCTTCATTTTAATTTAATTTGTTATCATAAGAATTGTTTTCACTAATTTTTACTCATTTTCACTTGTATTTGAACTGTAAATGCACTATTTTATAAAGTGTCATCTTCTTTCAGTTGGGGAGAACTTTTCTATGCACTTTAATAGTTTACAAGTTGAGATTGTTTTCATCTTGACATGTTTTCAAATTCTTGTATTGAGGGAAAATATGTAAAATTACATCATTATAAGTAGTTTAGAAGAGGTTTCCTAAGTGTGTTTGTTTTTTTGACATCTTATTTGTTGATGGGTCATTTGGAACACCAAATTAGGCAGGATGGGAGCCATCCAACCTCTCCTAAAAGGAGATCTAAAAATATCCCCATGGTATATATTTTCAAATCATGGCTTGCTGGGTAACCCAATTGGTCTATGTGAATTTATTCCAGTTCAAAGGGATGGCTTGTTTGAAATCTAAGTCTAAACAAATGAGATCTATAATTTGAGTTTGTTTGGTTGGCTGATGTGGGTATTAGATTCATGACAAATAATAAAAGGTATATGTAAATATTCCTAGATAAAATCATTATTTTAGATCTAAACAATGATAATAAATTTGATTTAATTAACATTCATTTCATGCATGGATTAAATAATGCATAAATGGCAATAAACAAAGTTTTACAATCAAAATAAATTCATAAACATATGTTACATTTAGATTTATTGTAACCCTAAGCTAACAAAGTGAGCCTATTTTATATAAAAGTAAAATCTGATCTACTTGATTAAAATGTAACCCATAAAACCAATCTATTGCCTATTATAGACTTGTTCGGGGCTTAGAGAGAAATTTTTTGTGAAGACTAAACAATGTCACTGATGCATTTATACATAAAGTGTACTATTAAAAAAGTTATTACATGGATTTAGTCAACATAATAACATGAATTTCAAGGCCTTGTTTCACACTACAAACATAGTGACTCCCCTAGAGACCTAATCAATAAGCTTTTTGCATTAGCAAAGTAATTCATAGGACCTATTATAGTCCATTTTTTACACAAGTGTTGTCTATGAAAGTTTATCATTTAGACATGGTATTCGTAGTGAGACAAATTTAGAAACCTTGATTTCACACCAACAACACCCAACTCAACTGTATACCCAATAGGATAATTCATCCAACTAGTAAAGGGACACTAAAAACCTACTATAGTTTGTTTCCATGCTAATTATTAAATATGAAAATTTATCACATGACTTACTTGATGCAACGAGATGAGTTTTAGAGGTTAATTTTTCATGTAAAACAAGAGAGGTAAAAAAATGATGACTAAAGCAATTAGGAACTAGTTAGACTATATATGCATGCAATACCATGACCAAAAGGCAAAATAGAGGTATCATGATTACCTTGAAATTAGGGCATGTTGTGAAAGAAACAAAAATGGTGAATTTGTTCTAAAATACTCTTAAGTATTTTGAAACAAAAGAAACAATCTACAATCCCATTGAATGGAATGGCTATAAGATGAAAGCTGATATTCACATTGACCTATGTGTGTAAATGTATTCATTATCATTCATTGAAATTGTAAACACGATTTACTCCAACCCAAATCATTGAGATAGTGAATTAAACCTTGAAACTATTACTTGGACACTTATTCACTATCAACCATGTGTCTATAGCCCTGATAGATATGTCTTTGGTCTCATTCAAGGCTTTTCTCTATTGCCACTCGAGCATCTGTAGCCTTGGTAGAAGTTACTTGAATCACCCAAAGATTGTGTTTTTATAATAATAGATTTTATTTCTTTATCTATTTCCTTTTTCTTTCATTTTAGCATCTCAATTTTAAGTTGGGGACCACCATGGTAAATGCAAGGTAAAATTTTAGATTTTTCACTCTAGATCTTGACCATAGCAGTTTCGTCCAAGAAAACTCATATATCATTAAAGTGTATTTTTGTGCATTTTTTTAAGAGAATATTTTAAGAGTTCAAATAGTTTACCCAAACTTTCCCAAACATGAATGAATCTAGAACACATTTGACATACCAAACCTTTGAAACCAAACTCACAAATAGAATCTTGTATCACAAATTACCAAGAGTAATTCAACACCAAAAAATCATTATTGTTACTTGTCAACAAACTCCATTTTATTCTTTCAATGATTAACAAGGTACCCATATGATAAAAAAAAGGATCGGTTCAAAAATAGACAATGGATGAGGACAGACCAATGATAAAAATAAAAAAAATAACCTAAAATAATAACAAAAGTGAGAAATAAAAGAAATTTTTATACAAGGCCTTACCAGGCCAACTCATGCTTGGAAGTAGTGCTTGAGTAATTTCCCATTAAAAGGAAATGGAACATCCTCACTTGTTAGACACTTGAGCCTGAACACATTCTCGCCCAATATTTTAGAAATTTGGTAGGGACCTAACTAAAGAGGAACAAACTGACCATGGTCTTTTTTATCATGAGCCTTGTCCCCAAAAAGGACTAAACTAGTGATCCTAAAGGCTTTAATTTTGGCTCAACCATAATTTTATGACTCCTTGATGTTTATTAAAGTACAACATGATAGCATCCCATTTTATTCAAATTGCATCAAGTTCAATAGTCATGATTTGATCTTATCATCAGTTTCAAAGTAATCTCTCATAAATTTCAAGGTAAGGATTCTTATATTTATAGGAAAATTAGGATCTTGGCCATAAAATAGATGGTATGGGGGTGTACCCAGGGGTGATTTAATCCTAGTTCTATAGACCATAATGTAATTTTTAACATGTTATGCCAATCTTAAAGGTTTTTATCCAAGATCTTATTAATCACATCTATAAAAAATTATTCATTGATTCGGTAACACCATTACCTTATGGATAATAATTAGAAGAAAAATTGAAATTGTATGCCCATTAAATGAATTGAAAATATGAAAAGGTAGGTTTGTTATCACATACTAGAGTAAATGACATTCCAAACCTAGTGATGATGTGCTCCTAAAAGAAGTCGATTACAATGTTGATTGTACAACTATTGAAGGTATGTGCTTCAGTACAAAAAGTGCAATAGTAAATTGTATTTAGAATACTTATCCTCAGTATAATAATTAGTGTTGATAGTTCTATAAAATTCTATCCCCCATTTTGTAAAATGTTGAACTTTAATAATTGGTTGTAATGGCATAGAATCATTATGCTCTTTATGTGTGACAACTTGACAGATGCGATAACTTATCACATGTAAGTGATCATACTTGAGAACATGGGGCTAAGCCTACCTAGAGTATTTAGTGGGTTGTATAAATCCTGTGACCATGGCCAATTCGATATTTTCTATGAAAATCCTTGAGTACTTTAGCCACCTCAACTTTATTCAAAAACCTTGAGTATATGTTTTCCTAATTCTTTGTATACAACATTCCTTGTTTGATAATGAAGTTGGGTGTTCTTTAGGTGTAATTTTATTCTTTTATTAGAGTTCAAGTAGTTTTAGAACTCATTGTTCAACAAATAATAAAATATATCTTGATACCACTCATCTTTTGTGATGGCTTGCATGATGTACTTCTCGTAGGCTATCTAAAAATCAATTTTAGATATCATTTTAATTAACCCTTAACCTTTCAAAATTTTCATTGGCTATATTTACAATTCAATCTTTTTTAAAATGGTCATCCATTTACCCCTCTATTCACCTAATTCATTTTGCATCAACATTATTTTTATGATTGGGTCAAGCAAATAGAAAACACTTTATTACATAAAATATAATGCCTAAAATTTTTCACTACTTTGATCAAAGAAAATGCTTGTTTATCAATGGTATAATACCTAATTTTATCATTTATGAATTAATAACTCAGCAAATATGTTGTTATCTTGTCTCTAAATTAATTTTTTTAGGTCAGAACAATAGTGCTTGAGTTCTCGAAGGAAAAATAATAGATTTAGAAGGAAATTTATTTATTGATTTCATCAAAATATGTTTATGTTGTAATGGTCCACTCGATCTTGTCATCCTTTTTCAACATATTTTGTAGTGGTCTAAATATTTTAGTGAAACTCGAGATGAATTTTTGCATAAAATTGATCCTTCTAAAGATTGATTTTAGCTCTTTTCTACTACCAAGAAATGGAATTTTTAGAATTTCCTCTACCCAGTCTGGGTCTATTGATATGCCTTTTTCATAAATGATGAGACCCAAAAAATTTCCTTCTATAACCCTAGATATGCATTTTTTGGATTTAAGGATATGCCATGTTCTCTATACCTTTGTAACACTATTATGAAGTCCTTTGCATGGTCTTCTTAGTTATTGAAAAATATTGTTAGATCATTCATGTAAATCATGATGTATTTTCCAATGAGATCCTTGAAAATGATATCCATGGCAAGATATAACATTGCATCGACATTAATTAATCCAAATGACATCCTTTTATATGTGAATGTTCCACATTTAATTTTGAACATTGTCTTGATTCCATCTTCATAGTTTACCATCACCTGATTATAGCTATAATAATCATCTAAGAATGATATCATTTATGAACCATTCACTATTTTTAGTCACTCATATAGTGAAGGAAATGGGTAATTATCTCTCTCAAGCTCGATTCAGGTTCCTAAAGTCCACATATAACCATATCTCTCCATTATTATTTCAAACTAGCATAACCACCCATGTAGAGTGCCTAATGGGAAAGATAATCTTAGCTGATAACATCTTCTGCACTTCCTTAAAAATTAAAGTCTCTAATAAAGGATTCACATACCTTTTCCTTTGATAAAATGGATTAACTCCCAATTTGAAAGGAATGGTGTGAGTGAGGATTGAAGTATTAAATATCATCAATTACTCATAAATTCATGCTATAACATCTCTAAAGTCCTTTAGGTCTTTTATTTGACTATTTTGATTATGATCTTTATTTTAGAAACCTAGTTTTGAGGAGTTTTGGGACTTGAAATTTTGCAACCCTGAAATTTGTTAAATTTTGTGTTATTCCCCTAAATCTTATGATTGTGATCTAATTTTTTGAAATTATTAGGTATGGTAGAGACATTTTTTGTTATATATTTCTATTTATTAATTTTTAAATCTTATCTTTCCCTTCATCAAACATTTTCTTTCTTTTCTACCCTATGAGCAGATTAAATGGTAGTTACCAAGGTTCTTGGGTTTTTCATATTGACATCATGCATTAACACCTATTTCAGAGCTATAATGAATTTATTCACTTCCATATATTTGTCATACATATAATTCACATGACATAATATGTTTATAAAATTATTTTCATATTCACTAATATTCATGTTTTCTTATTTTAATAGCTAGAAATCAATTATTTTTGCTCCTTAAAATTGGAAATTAAGTACATTTTTCAAAAGTTCCCTTCCAAGGTTTTCAAGGTAATAATCATGGGTTGATATCCCTCTAAATCAGAGAGTTGATTACACTATAAGGAATTAGGTCCAACCTCTTGATAAGCCCATTACCCTTGCCTCTTCTTCTACCCATTACTCTTACTAGTATATCATTTACCTAATCATTGAAAACATTAACACCACTAGATATGGTTCTAACCATCTTAATGAGATGGCACAAAACTATCGGGTTTAATTAGAGTACATATTTATGAAAACATCTCCTAGAGTTCCTTAGATAAGTAACCCTACTTTGATACCAGGTGAAATAACCGCAAATAATGAATAAAAAAATTATCATTGGAATTATTTTTATTCTAATTACAAATGGATCTATTTATAGGTCCCTCTACACACTTCCTAATGTGTAAATGTGTCCTTTATATTTTTCACTCTAATGTGCAAGTAACCAATAACTATATTAGGTCATATCAGATTCTTAATTAGGGGTAAACATCATTAGAGGGTTCTATAAGGAAGAACATGTTGCCACTAGAAGCATACAGTTCAAGGTATATTAGTGTGTGGGTTCACACTAATACATTTAAAACTCTACATGGCTTGAATAACTTCTTGATGGGTTCATATAATGGTATTTAACCTTAAGTAAGCATCTTGTTCTCCCTAATGGGTCTAATTAATAACTAGTGGAATAGTTATTCTGCTCATGATTGTAGAACTGATCATATGACAATAAATATTCATGATTAGACCACATAAAAAACATTATAAATTTTAAATAGAAACTCATAATAGCCAATATTAATTAGTTAATCACATTGATAATTATACAAATTTGAAAACTAGAAACAAACAACAATTTGAGTATAAAGCTATAAAATTTGAATAGAATAATCATCATAATTAGTTATGCTTAGACAAATATTTAAAAATATTATTAAATCATTAAGTAGTAGTTACAATACTATTTATAAAAGTAATACAATATAAGCTTTTGAAATACTTTAATTATTTTAAGATTTACACATGTAGAAGTCACATGTTTGTGTTATCCCCTCTTGGCCATTAGACCATGACCAAAATGTATAAATCACTACACCATAGTTAATTTTTTAATCATGTCAATAAAAAAGACATATTTTCATTTGATTTATCATCTTAATGTTACATGAGTCCTGATGGTTCACATTGCATATGGATAGTACCCCATAAGAGGCCATCATATCAGATCTTATATAATCAACAAAATATTAGTTTTAAAAACATGAAATAAATATTTTCAACCATCTCATAGATTAGTAAATATAGGTATTACCTCTATTTTTTTCTTACTTAAAACTTGGTTGTTTTGAGTTATTGCATGTTCAATAAGTATTAAAATATTATGATTAATCAAAACTACAAATAATGTCTCAATAACCATGCTCAGGTTCTACATTAGAATAGTTATCAATTTCCATGTCTTGTTATCTTGACTTAGTTTAATTTGAATGGTCATTCCAAATATATAAATCACACATTAATATCTTCTAAATGCTTCACCACACACTTAGATAAAATTGGTACACCATATGCATACTTTAATACTTCTAAATGATACACTAAATCTTTCTTACATTAATATATTTTACTATTTAATGAATTCATAAGATCAAAATTAAAAAATATCTTTATAATCAAATGATACACAAAAATAAAAGGCTTCTAAACATTTTTACTTGTTAATCTATATTGATTTCTAACCCATCTAGTATTAATAATATAAGTTTAGAATAAAACCTACTTTTAAACTACACTTAGTGTATAATATCTTGTTCTTCACACTAGTTGCAAATTCAACATCAAATAATGGTAACATTATTATATTAACAATACCTTAATATCAATGCTAACATTACCATCCATGTAGCCATTCACACAAATTACTAATCATCTAAGTGCAATAGTAGTATTGTAATTGAAACTTAACGAGTCTTCCCAAAAAGGAATTAACATCTATTTCCACAATTGATTGAACAATGTATAACGTTATTCCAATGCTTTTAAGAAACTAAGATTCATATAAAATTGATTGAAATTAATAATCTAGAACTAAATAATAATTAAATTATCATCTTGCTTACTTTCCCATGTTTATGGTTTTGGTAACCAAGTACAAATTTCATGAAATTCCCACACAATAGATAATAATAACAAATAACAATAAATGCTAATACAACCTTTCAATATTTAGTTATTTAACCAACATGAAGATTTATTCCATTATGAACAACAATGTTGTATAAATAATAATAGGTAAATCATGTTGATATCTTTAGGTTCTAACAAGCCAAATTAGATTTTTCAATATGTGAATACAATCCAATATCTATTCAAATTGCCTCAATAAATAAGAATTCTATAATATCATTAAATCCTTCAACTAGTCTATTTTAAAGAACATAGTATATCATTAAAAAACTATATATTTATTAGTTCATATGAAATAAAAACATATAATGCTTAAAAAATCATTACTAACATATCTATGCATACTTCTTAGGATACTTGAAACATAAAACTTAATCACAAAATCATTGTAACTTATTTGATTGAAATTACAACATGTAATATATATTACACCCTTTTCTCATTTTACATGGTAATTGAAACACAAATTTAGTTGTACATACACTAGGAGGGTCTTCTATTTCAAAGTGGAAGCCTAATTATTATGCAGTAATCGATCATAATAATAATCAACACAATAATGCTCCTATATCAAGTATTATAATTTATCTCTTATTAATACCAAATTAATTCCAAATGTAAGAATGAAATGAAATAATTATTTGATATAATCCAATAAGAATAATTGAATACAACTCTTCACTTACTCAAACAATTTTATAAAATAAATTGAGACATAAGTACATCCACATGAAAATTGGAACATGTCACCTACTTGAATCCAATGATGAACACTTACATAAGAGAAAATCCTCTTTCCCAGTCCTATGATCCTAAACATCAATGGCTCTTACCACCCTAGCCATCAACTTGATGGTGGAAATAAACATCTAGTTTTGGATAAATAGTATGAACATGTGCCTTGAGATTAAATCCATGAATAAAAAATGGAAACAAAACTCACATACCAAAGGAATAACATCAAATAATTAATCCTCAATGATGCATTCAATGAAATGGGGTTACTAACAACAATAAAACATTACATTGGAGTATGCATGTAATCACAAACACTTACTTTTTTTTTTCAAAACTAGATGTCATCCAAGCATATCAATTCAATCAACAAACTCTAAAATTCCTCTCTCAAAGAGTTACTATCATTTAGCTTTAAAAAATAATTTATGAATGAAATAAGTTTATAGCCAAGCAAAAACCAAAAATCTTTCAACTTGCCTACAATTACCCAAATACCTTAACTAAATTTAAACACCTCGAATAGATTCAAAAATGATTAAGGCTTTAATATACTTCTCAAACCTTATTAAATAATGGATTCATGAACCAATAAAATGTAACTAAAGACACCCAAAAGTCATGCACAACCATACAAGTTCCAAATTGTGAGTGAAAAATAACATAATAATTATATTCACAAGAAATAACCATACATAAATAAAAATGACATTTTCATAATACAATCATTTTTCATGCCAATGACTACAATAATAGATTAAAACACTATACCAATAAACCCACTCAAATACCAAGTTCAAATATCAAATGTTCTTCGAGACCCAACTTGGTTCCACATGTAATAAGACCAAATACCAAATAGCTCAAATAGCTCTTAATGATGTCATAAGTCAATCCTAACATAAATAATGTATAAATAAGACAACAAACCTCACTAAAAAACATAGTATTCATTTTCAACTAGATGTCACTAACATTTCTAAAAAATGATTATGAATTGAATGTGGATTTGCTATGATGTCTTAAAAATTCATGGTAAACCCCAATAATTTAGGCTCATGAGGGTTTTACCTAAAATAAACTAAACTTGTGGTCCATCCACTATATCAAAAATCATAATATAATCCTTAATTAGAGCCAATCCCATCCTTGTAGTAAAGGAAAATGGTGAATGCCTGTCCTTTTTTCTTACCACCTCAAGGCAACCCAAAACCCTACACTTCCTTATCTCTATAGACCCCATTTTTTACTTGATACCATTAATGACATGTATAATTAAAACCACCATTACTCATTCTTATACCATCATTTTTAATCTAGGTTTCTAGCCCCAAAATAATTGGTTTTATTAAGGATTCAAAACTTCTCAAACACTCTATGCCCCCAACTCAAGAGTCAATTATTTACAACAACCTAAAAAATAATGATCAC